>RCUC01168794.1:0-28707 GCA_003697995.1 Taxidea taxus jeffersonii
GTGCCCCCCAAAGGCAGTGGGGCCGCCTGGCCTGTGAGGAAACAGCTGTTATCCACACTGATCTTTCTGTTCCTCCAACGAGCCAAACCCTATCCAACCCCAGGGCCTTTGGTTGTGATGAACGCTCTTTCCTGAGTTTCACAGACTCCTTCATGGCCTTCGAGGCTTGTGCGTGTGGCATCTCCTCAAAGGGGCCTTTCCCAGGCCCTTGTCCAGGGCTGTCCCCCATCCTCTCTACCCCATCGCCCTAATTGTGCCACCTGTCCCATTCTGAAGTTGCCCGATGGACCGCTTGGTCGTCTGTTAATGGCTGGCCCACCCGTCTGGCTGCGTCTTGGTCCCAGATCTCTCCGGCTTGGGTGTAACTGCAGTTTTGAGCACCAGCTCCCCGGTACCGAGATGCTGAGGCAGGAACGCAATCCCGTCCTCTCCGTACTCTTGGCACTGGACTGGGGACACCTGGGTGTATTTCTACAGTAGCCTCACGTTAGTTTGGCCTTTCAAGGACGAGCACCTAAGGGAAACCGAGGCAGCTCTCAACTCATTTCTGTCCCCAGCCCCATCTTCTGGACCTGAGCTTGGCCCTGCCTGTTCACAGGTACCTTCTTGACTATCCCGAGAGAGGCACCAGGTGTCTGGTGTGCCCCAGGGGGCCCTAGTGCCTGGCTGGTGGGGCCGTGTCTCCTGGGGCCCCTCTGTGCAGTCTGAGTGCTGAGCGAGCTCAAGACGAAGGAGAAGGGAAGGAAGCCAGGCGTGGGCTGTGGGAGGCTCCTAGGTTCCCTGGGTCAGTGTTTATCGTAACTTATCCTCTTCCAGCCCAAGTCTACATAAAGCCCGGTGCCCAAACTCACCCTGAGCCCGTACCTGAAGAGCAGCCCAAGGTCTAGCTCTGGACTGCCCCAGTGGGAGCTGGAGTCCTACCTGCCTGGCACGCCCCCTCCCCAAATAGTGGCCCACAGCTGCAGAACAGAATAGTTGCCGCTGGTCAGAAATACAGTCTAGTTTTACAGATGGGGAAGCTGAGGCCTGACGGGAGGGACGGGCCCTGGCAGCGCCACCAAGGACCTGCGCAAGGGCCTCTTCCCCTTGGCCTTGTCACGCCCCGCTGACCATGTATCCCCTGCCCGCCAGTGGGGAGCGTCTGTGTGTGGCCCGCCCTTTCTGGGGACACCAGAGCACCCTCAGGGGCAAAGTCTGCCTCCGATGGCCCCTGGGGCTGGCTATGGCCTTGTCCCACACCCTGGTGGGGGGGTCCTTTCAGCTTTCTGAAGGGGTTGTGAGGAGGGGGAGCATGCCAAGACTCAGTGCCCCTTCTGTGGCGTTTGGGGGACAAAGGCCGTTCCCACCATGGGGAGTGGTGTCCCTGGCAGGCCAGAGAAGAGGCTCTGTGCTGAGCTCAGCGTGGGGCTGACTCACGCAGGTGCCTCTCCCAGGGGCCCTGCGGAGTCGCCCCGGCCACAGGAGCCTGGCCTCCCTGCGGATCCCACGAGGCAGCCTGGCGGCACGGGCCCCGTACACGTGCGGGCTGGAGTGGGCCACCCGCCTGCCCGGCTCCCCTGCCTGTGACGAGGCCCGAGCGGAGTCACAGGCACGGGGCTGGGGGCGCTGCCCTCACTCACCGGCAGGCCTTGGCCCCGGGCCTGCTGACTCGGGGTTTTGTCCTGCGTCGGGGCTGGGCCCGCCCTCCGAGGAGGATGTCTGTCCTGGGTGCTCTCGGCCTTGACAGGAAAATGGGGCAAGCGAGGGGTAACCCCACGCAGCACACAGCGCCCCCCTCAGTTGGCCAGGCTTCTAGGGAGAACAGGCCTGGCTCCCGGCCCCACCATCCGATGGCCAGGTCTGAAGGGCAGGGACTGAGCTGCCCGGCCCCGCCAGCTGTGACTGAGCCACACACTTGGGGGTCCTCCGGGAGGGGCTCGGGGCCGAGGGAAGTGGAGCGTGGGGTGCCGGGGGAGGGGTGGTGGATTGCCGCGTTCCCGCCGCGTTCCCGCCGCTTTCCCAGTCCGAGCCTTGGTTTCCCTGACCACACAACGGGTTTGCTGAGCCTCCTGGAGCCGCTGTGGGCACCCGGCGAGTTTACGCAGGGCTTGGTACACTGCGGAGTGCAGGAAGATGGTGAGCTGTTTTATCACCGGCCCCAGGCAGGCCCGTCATTCCTGAGCTCCTCCGCGGCCGGAGGTGGGGGTGCCCGGCCGCCCTCCCCAGGAGAACCGGTCCCAGCTGGGGCTGACAGCGTCCTCCATCCCACTTCCAGTTTCCAGCTGGGGATCGTCACTCGGAGACAAAGCGCGCCCCTCCTCAGGCCTTGGAGGAGAACGCCGTGGTGGGCTTAGGGTCTGCAGCCCGGACACCTGCGTTGGAATCTTTGGTTTGCTCTTTCCCGGCGTGGGTGAAGAGAGCGTCCTCGGGCGTTCGGGACCCCGAGGACAGTCGGAGCCCGCACAGGGCAGGGGGCCGCCCCGTGGAGGGCTGGCCCGGCGGGGGTACCAGAGCCCAAAGGGGTGAAAGGTTGCCCACGTGGGGGAATGGCCCCGAGGGGACGCCAGAGCCCGAGAGGGGTGAGGAGGGCACCCCACATGTGCGCGGGGTCTGCGGAGGGGGTGAGGTGGGGACAGCCGTGGGAAACAGGTTACATATAAGGGGAACAGCCAAGTTGGTAAATATGGTAAGGATAAATAAAGGAAGCCAAACTTGGTCAACAGAGAAGGGAGCTGCAGGTCCGGAAAGGGAGAGAAGGGGCAGGAGCCCTGTGCAGTCAGGCTGCAATTCCAGGTATCTGTGTGCAGACTGGTTTTCAGTGGGAGAATACAGAAATAAATACGGATTGAAGTGTGTGCACAGGGGGCCGCCTGGGTGGCTCCATGGGTTAAGCCTTTGCCTTCAGTTCAGGTCATGATCTCAGGGTCCTGGGATCGAGGCCCGCGTCGGGCTCTCTGCTCAGTGGGGAGCCTGCTTCGCGCCCCCCCCCCACCCCACCTGCCTCTCTGCCTGTTTGTGATCTCTGTCTGTCAAATAAATAAATGAAATCTTAAAAAAAAAAAAGAAATGTGTGCATAGGGTACTCTCCACGCAGACACACGTGTGTATACATGCGTGCGAATGTGTCTGTACAGATAGATTTCCTGCCCCTGCCCCTGCCCCCTGCTCTGTCTGCTGAGAAGGCCCGGGGGGCAGCAACTTCCCATTCGCGTGAGCATATCTAGGACCCAGATGTTGGCTTCTAGGTACCATTCTCCACGACAGGAACCAGGGGTCTTGAGAGACGTGGCTGATTCTAAGGGAAAGCATATGATCCGACTGGGATATCTTATGGCCGAAAGCAAGGAAGTGCTCAGAGAATGATGGAGACGTGCCCCAGGAACCACCTGAAGGGGGTCACCCCAGGCCCTGGCTATGTCCGGATCACAAACAATGGTGATAATGGATTGTAAGCTGTTGAATACAGTAAGAAGCTATGGGTCCCTCCTGCTATAATTCTGTAAGAGAATCAATTGAAAGTCTGGCAAATCACAAAATACTTATTAATATGTTGCTTTTGCAAATTAGACAAATACACCAGTGAGTGAGCCCATTGTGGGGGCTGGGATCCCGGCCTTGGGGGGGGCATCTGCGAGCACATGCCACTTTGGCCCCCGGTGAATTTACCCGTGCTCAGAGAGGTGCAGTGACTTGCCCTGGGTCTCTCAGTTCACTAGGAAGATTTGACCCAAACCCCCGGGGAAACTTTCCTCTCCTGTCCTCTCCCCAGGTGGCTTTCTGGATCTTGCCACCATCTCAGAGTGGGCGGGGGCAGGGGAGGGTGGGGCTCTGTCTGGCTTTAGGGTGGGGCAAGTTAGGAACCCCAGGCTTGGAGCGTCCCAATAATCCATGTTCTTGGGCCCTGGGACCCCCTTAGACACAGACTTTGTGGGCGGGGCCTGGGACTCTGTATTTTCAACAGGTCCCCAGGTGAGGTGGATGCAGTCACCCCCGTGGGGACACCTGGCTCCCAGATGCCCCCTCCTGCCCCTGTCACCTCTGTGTTTGGCTCCCTGCCAGGCTGGGTCTGGCACTGCGCTGAGGTCTGGGTTAACTGCCCTGGGCTGAGCGGGCCTCACTCCTCAGGTATGCAATTAGCAGCCCCGAGAACAA
The DNA here is from genome assembly GCA_003697995.1 of Taxidea taxus jeffersonii. Taxonomy (NCBI): domain Eukaryota; kingdom Metazoa; phylum Chordata; class Mammalia; order Carnivora; family Mustelidae; genus Taxidea; species Taxidea taxus. Next base: position 4,132 of record RCUC01168794.1, read on the forward strand.
TGCCCTTGTTTTACTCATTACAGCTTCCAGCTGCCTGGTAATCTGCCGCTGCTTTTACTGCAGTGACAAGCTCTGGCCTGGGAACAGGGGGCGGACCTGTCTCCTTTCATCCGGGCATTCCCAAACACCTGCTCAGGGGGCTGTGGGAGAGCAGGGGCGATGCCTCACACCATCTGGGATAATCTGGGGAGTCTTCCTGGGGGAGGTGGTTGCCAGATGTCCATTGGCAGGATCCAGAAAGAGGCTGGAATTTGGCCCCACGCTGGAGATACAATGGTAGACAGATGGGAGCAGGGGCACCACCCAGGCCCCGTGGGGCTCCGTCTGTTGGAGGCCAACAAGTAGAGAAACCACTGCAGTCAGGGGCAAAGGAGGTAGCGGTCAGGAGGGGCCCCGACTCAGTTGAGGTGGGGCTGGGATCAGAGCAGTCTTCCTGGGAAGAGAGGACGTCTCTATTGAGCCGTGAAGGGAGTGGGAGCAGGCTGGGCAGGTGGCTGTTCTGGGCAGAAGGGACAGTAATTGCAAAGACCGATGAGGCTAGTGACATAGAAGGGCCTCAGTGGCCATGCGGGAGGGTTGGACCCCAACCGAAGAGTGACGGGTGGTAGAGGTGGCTTGTAGCTCTATTTCCCATCTCTCTTGCTCTTTCTCCAACATGACCTCGACACTCTTGCCATCCAATGCTGGGTCTGTGTCCCCGTCCCTTGAACGTGGGTGGAACTCTGTACATGGCAGGACTTAGAGTCTGGCACTCTGTGATCTCCAAGGTGAGGTCATAGAAACGCCTTTCCATCTCGCCTCTTGGGATACTCACTCTTTGAACCCGGCCATCACGCTGTGAGGAAGCCCAGACGAGGCCACTTGGGACAGACCATGTGTGGGTGTCCGGCCCACAGCACCCCTGAGGTTCACTGACAACCAGCACCAACCAACAGCCAGACGTGTGAGCAAAGACGCTCCTCCAGATGGTTCCCAGGCCCAGCCCTTGAGTCACCCCCGCCTTCCAGCTTCCCCAGCCGAGGCCCCAAACATCATGGGGCAGAATTAAGCCATTCCCCGTGTTGCCCAGTCGGCACTTGACCCCCAGACTCGGAGCGCAGTCACGCGGTTGCGTCCTGGCATTGAGTCGTGGGTGCTTTGTTGCTGGGCTGTAGGAACTGGCACAGGTGGCCGAGGGCCACAGGATGCATGCAGGGGACCAACAGGGTGGCAGGGCTGCTTTGGGAAGCTCACCCGATCTGCGGGGTGGGGAGTGGGTTGGCAGGGCTGAGACTGGAGATTCGGGAGGACTTGGTCGGTGAACGAGAGGAACCTTGAAGCCCCAGCCCCGGGGCCACGTGGGTCTGTCCCACCCCCAGCAGTGTGGGAATGCCCGTCCCCCTGTGCCCAGTGATGGGTCAGCCTCTGCCTACACATGCCCGGGGACCTGACGCTCATAGATCCCCAGACTGTCCTTTCCTCTGTCCCTCTGAGTGACATAGTGTCTGTCTCATGTCGAATGGCAATCCGCTTCCCTGTAGCATTTCTGCGTCAGACAGAAAGTCTGTCCTTGGGATTCCCATGCAAGCCATCTCTTCCATTCTGTTCTTCAAGGATGTGACGACAGGAGCCCCACAGCCGACTCTTTTTTTTTTTTTTAAAGATTTTATTTATTTATTTGTTAGAGAGAGAGAGCGAGCACAGGCAGACAGAGGGGCAGGCAGAGGCAGAGGGAGAAGCAGGCTCCCCGCCGAGCAAGGAGCCCGATGCGGGACTGGATCCCAGGACGCTGGGATCATGACCTGAGCCGAAGGCAGCCGCTTAACCAACTGAGCCACCCAAGTGCCCCCCCGCAGCCGACTCTTATGTAAGATGACCAGCTCTGGTTGCTGCTCACGTGGTTTTGAGCTTCGGACCCAGGTTCGAGTCCCAGCTGGGCTACTTGTAGAGAACAAGGATTAACAGGAGTGCCCACCTCCTCTCCCTGCGGGAGGGTGACACGGGGGAGTGTGCAGGAAGCACCTGGCACAGGCCGAGGACTCGCGTCAACTCAGACAGTAGGGCCGCACCAGGGTCCTGCCTCCTCTCCTGGCTTTTGAGAAAATCCAGGGGACCTAAGGTAGGAAAAGGCTTTACAAATAGAATTGCCGTAGTGGGCAGCACTGTCACTCTTCTATTATTATTCTGAAGCAACTCAGCATTGGCCTCACCTGCTCTTGGGGACCAGGAAATGGCGAAGGCCATCCTTCAGGGGACACTGGGAGGACAAAGGTGGCCCCGCGCTGGGGGAGGCTCTGTGCTTTGCCAGGCTCACCATTTCCCCATTGGTGTGAAGTCACGGTGGGTGGCAGGGGGCCTGGGAGGGATGGTGTGACTGGGGTTCACAGTTCCCCCAACTCTCCTATGTACCCCAAGACCCCACCCCAACGCCTGACCTTGTCCAGGCTTCCCCAGACGCTACCTGGGCAGGTCCACCAACTTGACCACGTTGACTCAGGTGGCTTGGGCTTCCAGAGATGGAGGGAACAATGGGGGCTCCTGGGGCCTTTGTGGGAAGGGGTAGGGGCTGGAAGGCGAGGGTCCTTCCTCCCCCACCCTGGCTTCCACCCCAGCATCTCCACTTGGATCTGATTTACATGAGACTTGGAAAAAAATCTTTTTTTCTTTTAAACTAAAATGAAGGTTTTTTTTTTAATGATTTTATTTATTTATTATTTAGAGAGAGAGAGAGAGAGAGAGAGAGAGCACAGGCAGACAGAGAGGCAGGCAGAGGCAGAGGGAGGAGCAGGTTCCCTGCCAAGCAAGGAGCCCGATGTGGGACTCGATCCCAGGACGCTGGGATCATGACCTGAGCTGAAGGCAACCGCTTAACCAACTGAGCCACCCAGGCATCCCTAAAACGACGTTTTAAAAGATCTTCTCGAGTCCATTGAGCCTAGAGAGGGGAATGGATTGCCCAGGTCACTGGCCAGGCAGTGGCAGAAAAGCCACCAGAGCAGGGCGGAGTAGAGACCAGCTCACCACTCCCACCAGCGCACATCTCCCCAGCTCCGGTTCTGCATTACAGGTTGGGGGCACTGGCTGGAGAGGGTCACCCAAACTAGCCAATCCTTGTGCTCCATTTCTTCCGTCCCAGGGGTTGGCTCAAGGGTGGGCATGTGGCCAAAGCAGGACCAATCAGAGTGAAGTTCAGGGCTTTGGGGGTGATGGAGAGGAGCCCCGGGGGCGGGACTGAGCGCCCCAGGAGTGCGGCTGGCTCTGCAGTAGGCCCCTGGACTGGGGAGGGGGGGGGGGGGGGGCCGGGGGGGGGGGGCTGGGCCCTGGTGGGCCCCCTGTGGTTTTCAGAGCAGCTGTATCCAGCCTCGTCTGCAGCTGCCCGAATTTTGGCTTCTTTATTGTTTGGGCCAGATCTTTAGTTCAGCCATCCCACAGCGCAGGGGACAGCATCTTCCTGCGGACCCCGATGCCCTGCTCCTTCCCCGGCAACCGCGGGGCGCTTCCAGGCTCTTGGCGCTTTGACCTCCCAGCCCCTCTGGGTTGATTTCCGCGGCCACCCTCAGAAGGTGCCTGCGGTGGGACCCGGGCGGGCGCCCACACGGGGCTCCTGGCCCAGCCCTTGGAACTGGTGGGGTTGCCTTTCTCACCAAGGCCAGCCCCCTCAGCCACCCACCGCCCCCAGGGCCCCAGCCCCAGGCACTTCAGACCCTGACTCATCCACCCACCCAGGCCTCTGCACCTGAGCTATGAGGAAGATGCCTTCGCAGCCGAATTCCCCGCTCAGCCTCTGGCTGCCGGCGGCACAAGGAAGGCCCAGAAGGGGCTGCCTCCCAGGCGGTCATGACCCGGCTGGGCCCCAGCTGCCTGGAGGTCACCCCGGGGCTCACCCCACGAACGTCTGCCTCCGTCGAGGGTAGCAGCGGCCACTTATTACCTGCCCACTGGATGCCAGGCACCTCGCCAGGGACTTTCAAGGCAGTCCTTGGCTTAATGTACACTGTCTCCCTGGGGGACCGGCGTGTGGGCACAGAGACTCCGGGAGCCAGGCACCCGGGCTCAAGTCCTAGCGCTGCCACATGCTAGCTGTGTGGCCTTGGAGGAGTTACTTCCCCTCTCTGTGCCTTCACACTCCTGCAAACTCGGGATGCTGTATGACGGACTCTTGCATGAGAAGCTGACTAACCCACATCTAGGGCTTAGAACAGCAGTGCGGGGCCTGCGGCCTGTGTTCTGTAATGTCTGAGATGGTGAGGATTCCCGTGTCACAGATGGCAAAACTGAGGCTCAGAGAGGATGACTAACTTGCCCAGAGCACACGGCTGAGCGAGCCAGGTCTGTGTCATTCCAGAATCAATGACCCATTTTATTGCCACTCGAGTGGCATTTTATGGCTCTCAGCACATCACCTGATGTGCTTTCTGCAGCTGGGACCGGCCAGGGCTTGGTGTACAACCCGAGGCAAACGTCTAGGGACTCTAGCACGGCCTTCAATCCCGTCCCATAACTTTAGCAGAGGCCCTGAGGGTTGTCCACACCCGTGCTGTCCAGTGTGGTGGCCCCTCGCCACGTGGCCGTGGGGCCCTGGCGCCGTGGCTCGTCGATTTTGATCTGTGCTCGAAGTGGAAACTGCGTACCGGATTCGGAAGTTATAGTACAAACAAAGAACGAAAAATCTCCTTCCCGCTTTTTGATATCGACTGTGTGTTGGGCTGATAACATTTGGGATATAGTGGGTTAAATAACATGTATTATTGGAATAAATTCCACCTGTTGATCTTTCCTTCTTTATATGGCCACTAGGACATCTGTGACGCACGCCGTATTTCCCCCGCGTCTGGGGCTGTTGTAAGGGCTGGGCAGAAAGCTGCGGGTGTGCCTTGCACACAGTAGGAGCACAAGAAGCAGGTGACAGCTGCATCCGCTGCACAGATGTGCCCGTTGGGAGGGTGGGCAGGGTGGGACGTCACCTCTGGGCTATGATTTGGGAAGCCAGGGCTCGATGTCTAGGATGGATGTGGTCAAGTATTACCATTAGATATTCATTCCTTTGGCTTGAACATTGCCCTGCCCAACTTGAGTCCTTTGATGTGTGAGTACACCTTGTTGGCAAGCAGCAGCTCTCGGGTCCCTATGACTTTGCACAGACTCTCCCAGCCCTGAGGGACAGAGGGAAGGAAAACTGGGGGCACGAACGTGCCTGGGATGTGGGGATGAGAGACCTGAAAGGTTCTTTCTGGACACCCGGATGTAATGCCTGATCTCTCCTCCTGCCTCCCACCCTGCCAGGCCAGCCAGCCCCGACGTCCCCACTGAAGTGAAGCTCTGGGGTGTGGATCCAGCTTCACCACACACAAACTGAGTGCTCTTGGGTTGGTCGCTGGTTCCTCTGAGCTCAAGATCCCCCTCTGTAATCCCGTGCTTGTAGTCCTCACCTCACTGAGTGGGGGTGTCAGGCTTCAAAGAAAGGGTGCGTGCAAAGTATCCCACACAGGGGTCCCAAGGCATGTGAGTCAGCCCTTTTCAACACATCTCCCTTCCCTACATACTCCCTAAAACCAGCTCTTGGGAAAAGATCTGCCATACAAAGCAATGAGTTCCCCATTATTGGAAGTATCCAAGACAAACAAACAAACAAAAACCGGAGAACCAACAGAGTTGTTCTGAAGAGGTTAAGATAATCCTGGTTTCCAGCACGGAGTAGGTGTTTTGTACCAGGCTGTGAATACACAACAGTATTCCTGTACTGGGGAGGGAACCTGGCTACAGAAGCCACCATAGAGGAATCCCCGGGAGCTTATAAAGCCTGGATGCCTGGATTCCCGGATCGATCCCCGTGGATTCGGACTTAATTGTTGGCGGGGCAGCCTGAGCGTATGGGTATTTGCAACATCTGGGGGATCCCACGTTTGAGGACAGAACACCAAATTTCCTTCTAACCCCAAGATCGCGAGTCTGTATCAAAGTCATTGACACTTTGTGTAAATTTAAGGGAAACTTATCTCCTACATGGTGTGATAGAGAGAATAAGTGGTTTCATACATGGTTTACGAAGTGGTCTCAGATGGCAGAGTCCAGCTGGGTGTTCTTTCTAAGGTGCAGAAAGTGTTCAGCGGGGTCAGCTCAGCCCTAATGCTGAAGGGGAGGGGGCCATCGGCATCCACGTAAGTGGTCCAGGAGGGGCCACGGAGCACAGCTTGGGTGCAGAACCTTCAGGAACCACTGAAATGAAACAGGAATGTCCAGTCTGATGGGACCTGACTCGGGGGCTCCGGGTCTGATGGTGGAGGCACAGTTCCTGTCCTCAGGAGGCTGCCAGCGTGGAGATGCCTGTCTTTGCTCCCAGCCTCATCCACTGCCCTCATGAAGTAAAGGTTCTAGCGAGGGGGGATGTGGTCCCAGCTGTCAGGGAACTAGGTGAGGAGGTTGTCCTTCCACCCTTGGGGAATTTTCTATAGAATTCCTCTCCCCGGTATCCTTGGGCTGATGGGAGAGACCCGCTGACCCCTTAGGGAGTCCTTAGTCTGTTGCTTTCCTGGGTCCCGGCCCTCCGGTGTCCCCGCAGGGGACCGAAGCAGAGTCCCTGTTCCCTGGGAACCTCCTGGCCACGGGGGTTGGCAGCTCACGGTGCCTCCAGCTCTCCGGGTTCTAATTGTCTCTTTGGTTGGTTGTCTCCTCCCTCAGATCAGAGCTTCCAGTGGGCAGGGATTCTGCTAGTTTTCTCCGGATCCCTAGGTTTGCTGACTGACTGGCTGATGGACCAACATAGTGAATGGACACATGGGCGGGTTGGGGGGCGTTGCAGGCAGACCCTCAGAGAAGCAACGTTCCCTGCTTATTTGTCACCAACAGCCTCAAACCCTCCTGCTTCTCTCTTTGGAGTCCTTGAGTTCCCAGAGAGGACTGCGTGCATCTGTGTGGGTATAGACACTCACTGGCCTTCTCACAATATGCCCAGAGGCCAGGTGGAGACCTGGGGCCCCACAGGGGAAGGCTCACAACTCTGCAAACAGGGACACTGAGCCCTTCCCAGCATGAATCCTGTGGGGCCCAACATTGGGGGTGGGCGGGGGGTGGGACTTTGTGCAGGATCCCTTGCCTCTGCTCTCTCTCGGGTGGAAAACACCCGTAGAAAGAGCTGGAAGGAAAGGCACCCAAATAGAGCAGAAGTTGTCTCGGTGGGAGCAGGGGGACCCATGATCACTTCCTTGTAGCTTCCACAGTTCCCAAGCGTGGCCTCGATGAAAAGCCTACTGTATCGTCCCATACTCCCGAGCAAAGCCTGCCCCGATGGGCCCCCACCCTGGTTCTGCCTGTCCTCTTGGGGTTAGTTTAATTTCTTGAGAGGCACTGGAACGTTCTCCAGGTACGGCCTGCCAGCTGCCCACGGGTGCTCTGGTTGGTCTGAGCTGTTCCAGTGGTGGTGCTGGTGCTGGTGCTGGTGGGGGTGGGCTGGGGTGGGGAATCTCTTTCTGTCCCTGGTACAGGGTCCTGGGACAGGGTCCGTGCCAGGAAGTGGCCCAAAAGAGCCCCAGGGGTGACCCAATACCTGTCACTATCTGACGGCCGCTCTCAAGGGGGGGCTCCATCGTGCCCGCGTGCTGAGGTCCTGGTGAAGGGGAGAGGGCATAGTCACCCACCTGCAAAACCTGCCACCTTTGTGAACTCCGGGCTTGTGTCTTCACTGGGCCCCGAGATCTTTCTCTACTTCATCCACCCATTCGTTCCTTTCTCCATCCCTGTCTTCGGCGGCTGGCTGCACTTTCCTGCCTGGCCTTCCTCACTGCTTTTCTGGTCTCCTCTCCCATCCCCTTTGACTGTTCTCCCCCAGGAAGCTTCAGGGCACACCCCGTTGTCTGCTCCCCGCCCACACGAAGCACAGGGGCCAAACATTAAATCAGCAAGACCCTGGTTTGAAAGAATGCATCGCTGGGTCAGGAAGAAAGATGGGAAAGGGAATAACCCAGGGGAACCGTGTCCAGTGAAGGAGTGGGGCAGGGGAGCAGACAGGGTGGGGAGGGGGATGGCTCTATCAGGGCAGGCTGCCTGGAGGAGGCAATGCTTGCAACACAGGAGTTGGCTGGGGAGGGAGTGGAGAAAGACAGTCTGGACCAGGGAACCGCAGGGCTGCCAGCACCCCCCGGGTCACCCTCTCCCCTCCTCTTCCATCCTGCCCCTCACCTCCTCCCAGAACCACTGAACGAGGTCAGCAGGCCGGGGGCAAGGTGAGAAAGGGAATTCTCACCAGCCACTCCGTGGGAGGCTGCTGCGCGGTGAAATTCAGAGCTAAAATCAGCTATGGGGATTATCTGGGAGCCTCAATTATCCTGGCTTTAGTTTATCTGTCTATCTCTTCCTGGCTTTATTGCAGGGAGTTAATGGGATTATCTATGATATTGCTTTGGGCAGGACCCAGGCATCCCAGAGAAAGAGCCCCCTTTACCCTTCTGGATGCCGTCCCTTGCCCCCACCCCTCCCAGGCCTCCTTACAGGGGGCATCCCCAGGGCCACCTGGTCAAGGGGGTGGATCCAGCTCAACTGGGCGTGAGGGACAAAGCCCTCAGTTCTCCGCAGAGCCTGCTGATGAAACTCCTCCATGAGGAGGTGACCTGCTTTCCAGGAGGGTTTGTTTGCTTCTAAAATAAGCAATAAATAGAAGCTAACTCTTGTACCCTATGGCAAAGTCCCAGAAGGTACTGAGTATTCTGTGCTGAACTCTGGCGGGAGAGGGGGGTGGTCCAGAAACGCCAGCTGATGTGACCCGAGTTAGTGCAAAGCAGAAGGAAGACGCAGTGCCGCTGGAAGGGGGCTGGGATGTGTGGCCAAGTCTTGGCTCCCGGTGACCACCTGCTCCGCAAAATCTAATGTTTGCCTTGCTTTGGGCTCACCACCAGGATGGTTTGGCAAGAGAACCCAGGGGTCCTGATTTAAGGGCCAGAGGGGGGTCCTTGGAGAAATTGAGGTATCAGGAGGCCCCACCCCCGCGGCCCCCCACCATGCCCTGCTGGGTCCCATCAAGGTCACAGCCCGGGCCGGTGCCGAGCCGGGCCCTGACTGTAGGGGGTCGGCGGGGGGGGTGGATGTCTGTGCCAGGTGGGGTCCTGCCGGGGAGATCGGAAAACATGACCGGCTACACAATGAGCGGGCACCCAGTGCGAAACAAAAACGTGGGCCCCTTGCTCAGAAGTTGTTAAGAATTAGGGATGGGGGACATAAAACACTATACCAAGCAGACGCTTTGGAGCACAGGGCCCCAGGCAAGGCCACCCCCCCCGCCCCCCACGGGGCCGGCTTGCTCATTCCCAGTGGCTGCTCGAGTAAGCCAGGGGGCTCAAAATGACAGGGACATGTGTCTCCCAGTTCTGGAGGCTAGAAGCGTCGGCAGGGGCTTGCTGCTCCTAGCGCTCCGAGGGACTCTCTGCTCTTGGGCTCTCTCCCAGCTGCTGGGGTGGGCGACAGCCTGTGGCATCCTTGGCCTATAGAAGCATCCGGTCTCGGCTTGCACCCGGCCATCTGCTCCCTGAGGCCCTCACGTCCTCTTTCCTTGGATCATGTCTGCTTTTGTGTGTCCAAATATCCTCTTTCTAAAAGTCCATCCATCACGTTGGGTTGGGGCCCATCCTCATGACCCCCTCTTACCTGATTACCTCCATAAAGACCCTATTTCCAGAGAAGCGCATGTTCTGAGATACGGGGGGGGGGTTTAGGACTTCAGCATATCTTTTGGGGGACTCAGTTCCACATAACTCGGGCCCTACAGAAAGGCTCCCTTCGGTCCGGGTCAGCTGGGGGACATCAAGAGACACTTGTCTGTGCCCGGCTCTGTCCAGGGGCAGATGAAGCTGCTCTGGAGGGATTTCCTGTCCGCCTGGAAACTTCAGAAGGAGGCAGAGTGGTTCTCAGGGTGTGGTGGCCGGCAGGTCCCTAGAGGGCCAGAGTCCCGGTGGGACTTTGATGGGGATGCAGACTGCGACCTCCAGGTGTGTCATAGCCCACCGGCTCCCAGGGAGGGGGCAGCCCTCCCCCCCGCACCCACCCAGCTCCGTCTCCTCACGGCGGGTCCTGTAAGGAGCTCTCAGGAAGAGCCCTTGCCTGGGAATGGCAGCAGACGCCGTCTCTTTTCCCCAAAGGATGCTGCCATGGGGCCTGTTGTGCTGAAGGAGAGGGTTTGTTTCCTGCAGGGCCACTGCCCAGCCACCAACCTTGAGTCCCCTCCCTGCCCCCCACCCGGGTGTCTGTTTCTCCACCTGCAAAATCAGGTCAGCAGGGCCCGCGGAGTGGTTCTGCGGTTTCCGAGGCAGCTCAGAGGACAGAGCCCGCGACTCGGCAGGGGCTCAGGGAGAGACGGCAGTCTGAGCCCCATTTTGAGGTATCTTGACAGAAAAGCCACAGTCTGCCTGGGAGGGGTGTATAGAGCCTCACAAACCCCTCCCCCTGGGGGCTAGGAGGGTGGCGGATGTTTGGGGAATGACAGGATGGGGGGCGAGGGATGAGTCCGGAAGGCGGGGCGGTGTCCTTGGCACAGGAGGCTTGGGCTGGGTTCGGGCCCTTCACCTGGCACACACCTGGGGCTCTTGTTTTTTTGGCTCAAACCAGGGATGGTGTCATCCATTCTTTACGAGTGATCATTAATTACCTCCGAGAAAAAGCGCCAGCCATGGGACTCAAGCCTTTTCCCTCCTATTTCTTTTCTTTTTCTTTTAATGAGTGTAATAGGCTCGATAGGGACTTGTGGGAGGGAAGCTGCTCCCTTTTCAGGGCAAGGCGTCTCCCCTTCTCTGACTCATCACCTTGCTTTCCAGCCCCCAAGCGTGCACCTTGCCTGTTAAAGCTGTCGTGGGCGCCGCCCCTCCCTGGGAGGGCGGCCCCCACCCTCGTGTTTGCGAGCCCGAGTCAGCAGTGAGGTCAGCCCTTGGCTTGGGCTCAGACAAGCACCTTCTTGCCTGGCCGGCCCGGTTCCCACTAGCACCCCAACTCCACCCCAGCTGTCGCGTGAGCCTGCACCCTGGGCAGGTGGTCAGCCCTTGTTGGCAGATGGTGACTCTGGGCTGGGCTCCGATGGGGGCACCGGGCTGTGAGGGTGAGGAGGGCCCGGAGCCTGCTGGGCCAGGGCCCACGGGTGCACAGAGGTTTCCATGCATCGGACCCTTTGCACTTGGACGCGTTGGGGAATGAGGGGAGCAGCATCCGACAGCCCGGAGGTCAGGGAAGGTGAAGCTGGACATGAGCTGGACCAGAAGCTGCCAGAAAGGGGCATATTAAGCAGAGGGAACAGCATCGCTCAGAGGGAAAGCAGGCAAAGGCTAGAGACAGGTTTCGGGGAGCATGAGCGGTTTTCCGGGTGAGCCCCGGAGGAGAGAGCGCGGAGCTGGCAGGGCCGGGATAGTGGAAGGCTCTCGGTCCCACCAGGGAGCTCAGGCCAGGGCAGCGGGGACCTGGGAAGGAGCCGAGGTGGGGGAGAGAGAGGCCCCGGTTCAGTTTTCAGGGCGGCGATGATGCTGGTGGCAGGGTGGGGACGATGGGCAGCTAGTGGCGACGGGGGCAGAAAGCCAGGGTCAGGGTCATCCGGGGGGCAGAGAGAGGCTCTGGAGCAGGCAGCACAGGAGCGGAAGGAGGGAACGGGCTTGGCGAGCTCAGGGCACCTGGTCCCTGGAAGCAACAGGTGCTGTTTCTAGTGGCCACAGCCGCCTCCCGCCCCCGTTGTTTCTGGCTTCCATGCCACTGGTCCACGATGTCGCCCACAGGTCAGCTCAGGCAACGTGTCCCAACGCGTTCCGGCCCACTGACTGGTCTGTGTCCTCCCTGTCGCCCCGAGGACTGTGGGGAGGGGAGTCGGAAGTTTCTGCTGGATAAATGAGGGGTCAGGCTGAGGCCGAGAAGGGTCCTAAGCTCTCCTGCTTCTCCGGGGTGGGTGGGCTCCAGAACCAGTCCCCACACCCCAGCCCGGGGGCCCTCCCGTGGCTGCCTTCCATCTGCACCGTGGGATACCGGCCTCATGCGCTGCAGGAGAGAGCACCAACTTCTGAGTCAGACGCAGGTTCGGGGCCCGGCTCTCCCAGCCCCCGACTGCGTAATCTTGGGCAAATAACTTGACTGCTCTGTGCTTTCAGGTCCCTCACCTGCAAAGTGGGCTGACCCTGGGCCAGTGTGAGACTTGAACGTGCGGCCTGAAGCCCGGATATGGTCGATACATGTGACTGTATAACATCATCATGAGCAAAGCCCCCTGTCTGCCCTTGCCCACCTCCAAATACGGAGAACCTTAGGACATATGGAAGACTCCAGTCTCTTGGCCTCCAAGGCCACGCCTTCCAGGACACCTAATGCCCCCTTAGAGAGCAAGGACCTGCATCTACAGCAGCTTCTTCTTCTTCTTTTTTTTTTTTTTAAATTTTACTTTTATTTGAGAGAGAGAGAAAGAGCATGAGCAGAGAGAAGCAGAGCCCCTGCTGAGCAAGGAGCCCGACACAGGGCTCGATCCCAGGACCCTGAGATCATGACCTGAACCGAAGGCAGAGGCTTAACCCACGGAGCCACCCAGGTGCCCCTCCAGGAGCATCTAAATAGCCGCTGCCCAAGGTCAGGATCAATGTCTGGTGACAGCCTGAGCCAGTGTCCTCTGGCCCGAAAGACCGTCATGTTGCCTTGTGCCTGAGGGCCACCGTGTCTCGGGCCCCAGATGCCCATCCCATGGGCTCTCTGCTCCGTCTGACCGTGTCTACTCCCAGGGGCTGGGCCTTGGGATCAAAGCAAGGGCCTGGTCTGTGCTGCTTCTGTTGGTCAGCCGCCGGCGGCAAGAAGTGGGTGAAAATAAATCCGTGATAAAACCACCCACCAGCAGCGTATCTTCGCGTCTGTCGGGGGAGGGGAGCCTTGGGCCCAGGTCATTAGGATCCATCCCCTTCTTTGTCTTTTTCTGGCTCTTCCTAAGGAGAGTGAAGACTCGGAGGCCGTAACTCGTCTGCCCTTGGTAAACATGCCAAGGACACGGTCTGGCTCCACACCGCCTCCGGGACAGTGTCCTCCAGCCGTCGTCAGCGGCAAGCAGCCACGTCCACGTTATCTTGTTAAAAGGAAAGATCCAGGTCCTAAAGAGGGTGTAGCCTCGAGCCCTATCTTGTCAAATGTATAGAATAGACACGGCCAGCAAGGGTCCAGAGTGAAGCCCACCAAGATCGCGGGGAGCAGTGATTTCTGGACGAAGGCTCAGGGGCCGTGTTTTCTTTCTGACCTGTGTCTTGCAGGGCTGTGCAGGACGGGGCTGGGCAAACTGTGGCCTGAGGGCCACGGGCTGTCTGTGGCCTGTTTGTGTAGAGCCCATGAGCTAAGAGCGGCTTTCACATCTTGAAGGTGTTGAGAAAACAAACAAAACCCGGAAGAGTATGTTAGAGAGAACATATGTGACCCCTGAAACCTCAATTACTGGGCCCTTTACAGAGGAAATTTGTCAACCTTGGGTCTAGGAAAAAACCCCAAAGCACATGAGCGTTTCTCATGGCTGTAATAGTAAAAAATAAATGAATACATACATAAATAAATAACCAAACCAAACCAAACAAAATAGCCATGTGTTTCCTTTCTGAAATGTTGTCAAATTTAGTAAAATGCTAAATTCCCCCTTGGCGAACAGAGGCATCCAGAATCCGTTTTCTTTTTGCTAACGCACGTATGGGTTGGGCACTGTGCGGGGCTCATCCCTCCCTCTGCCCTCCCCTCCCCCCTTCCACATCCGGACGGAGCCCCGGCACCTCCTCTGGGCCATCAGCTCCCCGTCTGACAGGAAGACGGTCCCAGGGACAAGGCACCATGACTTCTTGGGCTGAGGGCCACAGTGCGTCTGTGGGTCTGGGGCCAGACGTCATGGGGCGGGAGCATGAGCTTTGCTTGGGATGGTGAAGGGTGTTCCAAGGAGGACTTGGCTGGGAGTTTGCCATGGGGACTCAGGGGCCAGGATGGGCTCCCTGAAGGTGATTCAGAATGCTAGCCGCCTGGGCCAGAGCGCCCCAGATCAGTGTGGTGACCAAAGGGGCTTGTTTGAGGATATTATTTTATTTGACAGAGAGAGAGAGAGAGATCACAAGCAGGCAGAGAGAGAGGGGGAAGCAGGCTCCCCACCGAGCAGAGAGCCCGATGCGGATGCGGGGCTCGATCCCAGGACCCTGAGATCATGACCTGACCCGAAGGCAGAGGCTTAACCCCCTGAGCCACCCAGGCGCCCTTTGTTCGAGTCGCCCATCGACATCTAGGAGACGGGAGCGGACGTTGCACGGCCAAGACCAAATAAAATGGGGCTCAGAAAGGCGTTTCGGGAGAGCAGAAAGTTGAGATGTGGGGATCTGTGGGGGCTAAGACTGAGAAGCAGGGCAGCAGAATGCCAGGCTGAGGAGCTGGGCTGCGTCCTGGGGTGAAGGGGAGCCCTGAGGGCAGCCTCACACAGGCGGGGGGTGGGGTGGGGTGGGGAGTATGAGGCCCAGAGGGAGGCAGGGAGGCTGGGGCACCCACACACCCCTCCAGCCCAGCCCGATTCCGGCAGCTCCTGCTGGCCCGGCCCTCCCTCCCGCCCTCCCTCCCATCAACTGGGTCAAACCAGCAGAGGGAATTGGGAAACGGCCGTGTGGGACAAGGGTGGGCAGGCCGAGGACACCCCTTCCTTCCTCTTAGTCACTGAATCTTACTTTCGTACATCTTTCCAGCCTTAGTCACGCCCGAGATGAGCGTGACCTCCCTTAGCACCAGGAGAACCGAGGCAGGGAGCCATGTAGACAGGGAGGCTCTGGCCTCAGGCTGCCGACCTGCTGCCCCTTCTCCTGGGGGCCGGGGGTCAGCCCGAGGAGACCGACGATACACACACCAGGCCCGGCCAGGCCCTGCGCCTCCAGGACTTCTGGACAGCTCTCGGCTGTTGGTGCAGGACTGGAGGCGACGCTGGGGCGGGGGCAAGGCAGACGGTGGTTTGAGCCCCAGCTCTGCCTGAAGTCCGTGTGGCACCTCTCTGGACCTCAACTTCCTTATTCTAAAAGAGGGATAATGGAATAACGCACTGCATCAGGACTGCCTGCTCTCGTGCCCATGAATTCCACCGAAGGCTTGCAATAAGCATTCCTTCTGTCCTTCGCAGACATATAAGGAAACCATGTGAGGCACAGGCTCTGCCCTCAAGGGGTTGCCCGTGGGACGGAGACAGGGCGATGCCCTTGGGACAATTAGGTATGCTAATGGCGCTGAATAACATCATAAGACTTTGCTCCGCCCTTGGAAACAGCAGTCTATACTCCACACCTTGGTGGCTCCTTTAGGTCATTGCTAACTATGCTCTGGTCACACAGCACTTGGGGACAGCTGCCCGAACCTGCCAAGTCCCACCTCGGGTCCCTTGGGTGGGTGGTCTCTCCGCCTGCCACACTCTCCTTCTTGCTACTTCCCCTGTGCCCACCCCACTGGGATCAAATTGGCATCCAGGAGCCGCCCTTAGGGTTTAGACAGAGGGGCCCAATCCGGTCTTTGCAACGCCCTGGGGAGACCTTAATTATTCCAAAAGGTGTCAAGAAACTCTCCAGGCAAGATTCCTTTTAATTCACTTTGGTTAAAAGAGAAATGTCAG
The DNA here is from genome assembly GCA_003697995.1 of Taxidea taxus jeffersonii. Lineage (NCBI taxonomy): Eukaryota > Metazoa > Chordata > Mammalia > Carnivora > Mustelidae > Taxidea > Taxidea taxus. Next base: position 19,706 of record RCUC01168794.1, read on the forward strand.
CACTTTGGTGCTTTGGTGGGTAGGCAGAGGAGGGACACAGTGCTGGGAAGAGGAGCCAATAGGCCTATGTCCCCACCGTCTTCATTGCTCCCACCGTCTGGGTTCCAAGGAGGGCTGTCCCCACCTGGAAGAGGTTGACATCTCCCTCCCTGGCATGCCCACAGCCCTGGGGACTCTAGTGAAGCCTCACTGCATTGCTTCCCAGTGACTGGGTCACATGCCTTTCTGCCCCGCTGGCCTGGGGACCGTCTCCATGCCCCTCACCTTCCCAGCCACCCTGCCCAGGGGCTTGGCGGTGTGTGGTGCACCCTGTCGAGCCAGATGGGGGGGATATGGGTCAGAGCGCTGTCCCTTGTTCCCAGTTCTTTGACAGCTTTACTGATGTATGATTTTACACTCCATAAAGCTCACTCGTTTTAAATGTCTGCTTCAGCAAATTTTGGTAGATATGCATGGTTGGTCAAGGTTTGGGATACTTCCGGCACCCCCAAATTCTCTCATACCCCTTTGCAGATAAACACTGCAAATACCAATAAATACTGATGTAATTTTCTTTTCTGAGAATCGCAGATAAATGAAATCAGACTGTACGTCATCTTCGGTGCCTGGTTTCTTTGCTTAGGATAATGTTTTGGAGATTGTATCCATAAGCTATTCCTTTTCACTGCTGAATAGTGTTCCAGTCAGATGACTATATCCCATTTTATTCAATGTTTGCCTGTTGAAGGACATTGGGTTGGATCCGTTTTTTTGGATTATGAATAATGTGACTCTGATCATTGGCGCACAGATTTCTGCCTGGACATAGATGTTTTCCCATTTGCTCAGGTAGAGACTAGACTTACTAGATCATGACATAAAGTGCTTTTTAAGAAACCATCAAGGAGAGGCTCCTGGCTGGATCAGTTGGAAGGGGTGTGTGATTCTTGATCCTGGGGTTGTGAGTTCGAACCCCATGGTGGGTGCAGAGATTACTTAAATAAATAAAACTTTAAAAATATGTTTATATAAAAAAGAAACCCACCAGGGTGTTTTTCAAAGTGGCTAGACCTTTTGGCATTCTCATCCACAATGTGTCGGGTACCATTTTCTTTATATCCTCACCCAAACTTGGTATAGTCAGGGGTAGTGTTTGGTTTTTCATCCTAGCCCTCCTGGTGGGTTTTTGCCAAATGCTCTCTCAAGTTGAGGAACCCCCTTTCTGTTCCGAGTTGGCTGAGGGATTTCCCTGAGAGTCAAACGCTTTTCCTGCATCTCTTGAGACAATTGTATGGTTTTTCTTCTTTATCTGATAATATGTTGTAATAGATGGATTGATTTCGGGATGTCATGATAACCTTGCGTTGACAGGATGAATTTCACTTGGGCATGATGTGTTATCCTTTGTATACATTGCTGCATTTGATTTATTGATAGCTGTTAAAGGTTTTTGTATCCATATTCATGGGGGATATTGACATCCAGTTTTTTCTTCTTCTTGAGATTTCCTTGTCTGGCTTTGCTATCAGGATAATAGTAACCTCATTGCATGGAAACTGGAAAATGTTTCCTCCTCCTGTATTTCCTGTTTCGGTAAAATTGGTAGCTCTTCTTCCTTGGATATTTAATAGGATTCACTAGTGAAGTCATCTGGACCTGGTCTTTCCTTTGGGGAAAGACTTTAAACTACCAATTCAATTTCGTTAGTTGGTTTTTGACATTGGGAATTTGTGACTTCTTTCTCTTTTGTGTTGATCAGTCTAGCTAAAGGTTTATAAATTGCATTGATTTTTACTGAGAACAAGCTTTTAGTTTCATTGATTTTCTCATGTTTTCTATTGTATTAATTTCTGCTTCTCTCTTTGTTACCCCCTATTTTGTATTCCTTGTCTTAAAGCCTATTCTGTTGGTTATAAATATGGTCAGTCCAGTCCCCTCATGCTTCCGTTTGCATGGGATATCCTTTCCCATCATTATACTTTCTTGTGTAAAGCCTATAGTTGAATCTTGCTTTTCAATGCAATCAAAGCATCTCTGCCTTTTGCTGTCAGGTTTAACGCATTCATATTTATTGTATTACTGACCTGGCTAGAGTTGGTCTGCAATTTTGCTGTTTGTTTTGTACTTGTCTCTCTCTTACTTGTTTCTCTGTTTCTTCTATACTTCCTACTTTTGTGTTAAATAATTCTTTTAGGGCGCCTGGGTGGCTCAGTGGGTTAAAGCCTCTGCCTTCGGCTCGGGTCATGATCCCAGGGTCCTGGGATCGACCCCCACATCGGGCTCTCAGCTCTGCAGAGAGCCTGCTTCCTCCTCTCTCTCTGCCTGCCTCCCTGCCTACTTGTGATCTCTGTCTGTCAAATAAATAAATAAAATCTTAAAAAAAAATTCTTTTAATATATGATTTTAATTCTCTTTTTGATGTTTTTGTGGGTTTTGGTGATTGATGCCCTATTGATGGTGATTCCACTGCCCTGTGAATCTTTACCTTATGGCAATCTAATTTAAGTTAGTAATAACTAATTTCCACCCACTCTGTACTAGCATAGTCGCACCCACTTTCCTTTGACCTATTGTCATATATTACTTCTACTTATGTTATAAATACAGGGTGGTAATTTTTGCTTTCAACGATCATATATATTTTTTTAAGATTTTATTTATCCATTTGAAAGAGAGAGCAAGCACAGCAGGGGGAGTAGCAGGCAGAAGGAGAGGCAGAAGCAGCTTTGCTGAGTGATATGGGGCTTGATCCCAGGACTCTGGGATCATGACCTGAGCTGAAGGCAGACGCTGAATGACTGAGCCACCCAGGTGCCCCAGTCATATATCTTTTAATGAAATTAAGAAAAGGAGAGAAAAAATAGGCCACATAATCACAATTTCAATGCTTTTCATTTTAACCTGTGGATCTGGATCAGGAACCATTTCCCTTTTCCTTTTGTTTAAAATTTTTATTTAATTTCCTTTATCTTTTATTTTAACGCAGATCTACCGACAACACATTTGCTCCATTTTTATTGATCTGCAGCTTTCTTTCACCCTTATTTTGCAGGGTAGTTTTACCATATAGAGAATTCTTTGTCGACAAGTTTTTTTCTTTCATCACTTTGAATATGCCATTACAATGTCTTCTGGTATCCATTCTTTCTGATGGGAACCCAGCTACTTAAATTATTAGTCCTCTATATGTGATGCATCATTTTTGTCTTGCTTCTTTCAAGATTTTGTCTTTGTCTTTCAACAGTCTGCGATATATCTAGGTTTGACTCTCTTTGTATTTAGCTTTTTTGTTGAGTAATAGGATCTGTTAGTCAATGTTTTTCGCCAAATTTGGGAAGATTTTGGCCATTATATGTCAAATATTTCTCTGCCCACTTCTTTCTTCTCTCTCCTTATGAGGCTACGATTAAACATATGTTGGAATGCTGGATACTGTCTTGCAGATTTTGGAGTTTCTGTTGATTTTTCCTCAATCTTCTGTCTCTGTGGTTTTCAATCTGGAGAATTTCTACTGATTTATCTTCAAGCTCATTTTTTTCTCTCTTCTATTATCTCACATCTACTGCGGAGCTCATCACGTGGATTAACATTCTTTTTCAGTACTTTTTAGCTCTAGATTTTCTTTGATTTTTTAAGTTTTAATTTCTCTGTAGAGAGGTCCTCTGTCCACTTCCTCCTAGTACATTTTCCCTTCATTCTTTGAATAGCTATTCTTTTAATTTTTTGCACAGATTTATAATAGCTTTTTTGGAGTTTTTTCATCTACTTTTAACACTTAGGCTTACTCAAAGTCAGGTTCTACTCACTGCTTTAATTTGGGGGTTCTACTCACTTCCCTGTTTCTTTGTGCGTACAGTGCTTTTGGTTGAAAGCTGAACACTGTAGATAATATGCTGTGGCGACTCAAGATTATTTGGTTTTCCTGAAGTTTTTAGTTTTTTGTTTTCATTAGGCAATTAACTTACCTGGATTCTGGCTGGCTTGGTCCACAGAGCGTGTGACTCCTGATCTGGGGGTTGTAGGTTTGAGCCCCACATTGGGTGTAGAGATGACTTGAAGATAGAATCTTTAAAAACAAAAACAAAAACTTACCTGCGCTCAAACTGCAAACTGTTTTGCAGGGTGAAGTTGCTAATGTTGCTGCTAAAATAAACATTTTTTATTTTTTTCTATTTTCCATTGGCTCCATAGGGGGGGTCTCTCCTGTGTCCGAATAGTTCAAGGTCAACCAATGGCTGGGCAAAGGTTATGGTCTGCCATCTCCAGCGAATGAGGATTTAAACCCTGTGCTATCTGAGTTCTGGGTGGGTTGAGGAGCTCGTTCAAAGTTTCGATTTTCAGGTCCACTAAGAAGAAGAGGAAGAAAGTGTTCAAGGGACCCTAGGCTTTCAATTTTCTCTGAGTTCCTTGGGCTCCCCACATTTGTGCTTAGCTTAGCGTTCAGCGTAAGATGTGTGAGGAGTTTGTTGTCCTCACCTTCCTATGGTTCTCAGGGTTCTCCAGAGAAATAGAACAATAGGATACATAGATACAGATAAATAAGGGAAGATTTATTATGGGAGTTGGCTCAACAAATTACGGAGGCTGAGAAGTCCCACAGTCTGCCATCTGTGAGTCGGAGAACAAGGAAAGCCAGTGATGCAATGCAGCCCCAATCTGGAGTCCTGAAAACCCGGGGATTGATGGTTTAATCTAAGCCCAAAGGCCTGTGAATCATGGGGCTGATGGTGCAAGTTCTGGTTTGAGTCTGAAGAAGACTCAGAAGACTTCTTGAAGGCTCAAGAACCAGGAGTGCTGAGGTCTGAGGGCGGGAGAAGATGGATGTCCCAGTTTAGGCAAAAAGAACAAAATTCAGCCTTCCTCTGCCTCTTCGTTCTCTTCAGGCTCTCAGTGGTTTGGGGAAGGTGAGGGTAACAATCTTCTTGACTCAGTCTACCTACCCAAACACTAATCTCTTCTGGAAACACTCTTGCAGACACACCCAGAAGTAACGTTTTACTAGATAGTTATCTGGACATCCCTTAGCCCAGTCAAGCTGACACAAAAATTAGCCATCACATACGGCTCTTTTGCTTTCAAAATCTCCCTGAAAATCTTCGCTTTCCCAAATCTCAATAGGCAGCCCTCCAACCACGTCCACCACCTTTGGCCAGTGAAGTGGTGGGTTGTTGCTGCCCTTGCTGGGAGAAACCCGGACGGCCCCAGACGCAAAGGTCACAAATTCACTCCTCCTAACCTCAGCAGCACTTTTTCCTGAGTAAACACTAGCCAAGTTGTTACCTGCCTTGGGTCATTTCCAGTGCTTTGTTAGCAAAATAAATTCATCCCGTTTTATACTTGTTTTCTATGGAGGAGAATCGGTAAGGCCTCATGCTGATATTAGAAATCTTGCTCATTGCATTTTTTCAGGATTTTATTTTGTTATACAACTAAAGCAAGTTCATCGTAAATAACAATTTGAAAATAAGATAATACCTCCAATCACTCATAATCTACTAACGGGAGATAACTGCTGCTAACGTTGTAGATACATCCTTTTGTATATAATTAAGCATATACATTAAAAAATTAAAAATGGGATAATTTGATGTATCCTTTATTATTGTGGTAAAACACCCATGACATAAAATTCACCATTTTAACCATCTTAAGTATTCAGCTCTGTATTTAAGTATTTAAGTATTCACATCGTTGTGTAATCATCACCGTTGTCCATTTCCAGAACTCTTCCATCTTCCCGACTAGAACTGTGTACCCATTAGACATTTTCCTTCCTCCCAGCCTCTGGCAATCCCCATCCTACTTTCTGACTCTATGAATCTGACTACACTAGGTACCTCATGTAAGTGGAATTATGCAGTTATTTGCCTTTTTGTGACTGGTATACTGCACTGAGCACAATGACCTCAAGTTTCATTCGTGTTATATACCATGTGGGGAACTTCACAATTAGGTCTGAATTATATTCCATTGTATGTATATACCACATCTTGCATACCCATCTTGCGTCATTTCTCATTGGGGTTATTTCCACCTTCCTGCTATCGTGCATAATGCTGCTATGAACATAGGCGTGCCTAGATCTGTCCCGATTCTTTTGGGTATATGCCCCAATGTCGAATTTCTGGATCACAGGGTAATCCCATTTAATTTTTTTAGGAATCGCTTCAGTATTTCCCACAGCAGCTGCCCTGGCAATGCACAAGGGGGGGCGGATCTCACCAACCCTCACCAACACCTGTTATGTTTTGTTTTTGGATGATAGCAATCTTAGTAGGTCTGCAGTGGTATCTAATATGGTTTTGATTGCATTTCCCTGTTCATTAGCAACATTGAGGATCTTTCATTGTGCTTGTTAGCCATTTATAATATCTTCTTTGAGAAATGTCTGCTCATTTTGCCTATTTTAAAATCAGGTTATTTGTTTTTATGTTGTTGAGTTATAAGAGTTCTTTATATATTCTGGGTGTTAATCCCTTATCAAATACATAATTTTCAAATATTTTCTCCTTTTGTATGTATTGTCTTTTCATTCTGTTGATGGTGCCTTTTGATGCACAAAGTTTTAAATTTTGCCAAAGTGCAAATAATCCATTCTTTATTTTGTTGCTCATGCTTCTGGTGTCACAGTCAAGAAATCAGTCCCGAATCCAATGTTGTGAAGACTTTCCCCTATGTTCTCTTCTAAGGGTGTTATCATTTTGTCTCTTCCATTTAGGTCTTTGATCCATTTTTCAGTTAGTTTTTGTATATGGTGTTAAGTGAAGGTTCAACTATATTATTATTATTTTTTTGCATGTGAATATCCAGTTTTCCCAAAACCATTTGCTGAAAAGCCTGTACTTTTCCTATTGAATGGTCTTGGCACTTTTGTTGAAAATTATTTGACTGTATTAGTGAAGGTTTATTTCTGGGCTCTCTTTCTATTCCCTTGGTCTATATGTCAGTCTTTATGCCAGTATCATATTATTTTGATTACCATTGCTTTTTTACAAAAGATTTTATTTATTTATTTGACACAGAGAGACACAGTGAGGGAGGGAACACAAGCAGGGGGAGTGGGAGAGGGAGAAGCAAGCTTTCCGCTGAGCAGGGAGCCCCGTGAGGGGCTTAATATGAGGACCCTGGCCTCATGACTTAAGCCGAAAGCAGACGCTTAATGACTGAGCCACCCAGGGGCCCCCACCATTGCTTTGTGGTACATTTTGAAATGAGGAAATGTAAGAATTCCAACTTTGTACTTCTTTTTCAAGATTGTTTAGCTATTCTGGTCCCTTGAAATTTTGCATAAATGGATTTTTCTTTTTCTTTTTTTAAGTTGAGGTATAATAAATTGACATGAAACATTATATTAGTTTTAGGCATACAGCAGGATTCCATGGTTGTACATATTGCAAAATGACCACCACATAAGTCTAGTTAACATCTGTCACCATACATAGTTAAACATTTTTTTTCTTGTGATGAGGACTTTTAAGATCTATTCTCTTAACAACTTTCATGGCATTTTTAAAAAAGACTTTTATTATTTATTTGTCAGAGAGAGAACACAAGCAGGGGGAGCAGCAGGGAGAGGGAGAAGCGGGCTCCCCGCCGAGCAGAGAGCCCAGCTTGGGACTCATCCCAGGACCCTGGGACCATAACCTGAGCTGAAGGCAGAAGCTTAACGACTGAGCCACCCAGGCGCCCCTCCCTGCCCTTTTTAAAGATTTTTCTTAGCAACTTTCAAATATGCCATATGTGGGATGGATTGTCTATTTCTGCAAAAATGTAACTGGGATTTTGATAAGGGTTCCATTGAACCTATAGATGATATGCACTGCTTCTAAACTTATTTTTTCCACAACATATTATGAATATATGAACAGTATATCATGAAATCTTTTTTGTTCATAATATACGTCAGTGATTTCATTTGTAATGACTGCATAATACTCCGATGTGTGGATATATTAAAACTTATTTTATCATACCCTATTGTTCAGCATTTGGGTTATTTCCCATTGTTGATATTATAAAAAACGCATGATGACTAACTAGCCTTGTGCCATTATCTGTTCACATATGGCCTTTTTCTGGGGGTGGGGAGTCATCCCTGAGTTTTATTTTTTTGAAATTTTTATAGACTTTTTAATTTATTTGAGAGAGAGCACAAAGGGAGAGGGAGAAACCGGCACCCCACCGGGCAGATCCCAGGACCCTGAGATCATGTCCTGAGGTGAAAGCAGATGCTTAACGACTGAGCCACCCAGGTGCTGAGTTTTAATGATAGAGAGAACATTGGCATGAGAAAGAGCTTTGCTGGGGCACCTGGGTGGCTCAGTGGGTTAAGCCTCTGCCTTCAGCTCAGGTCATGGTCCTAGGGTCCTGGGATCGAGTCCCGTGTCAGGCTCTCTGCTCATCAGGGAGCCTGCTTCCCCCTCTCTCTCTGCCTGCCTCTCTGCCTGCTTGTGATCTCTCTCTGTGTGTCAAATAAGTAAATAAAATCTTAAAACAAACAAACCTGTTTTGTTATATCTCCTCCATTTTACAAATGGAAAACCGAAAGGTCCCACAGTGCGAGTGATTTGTGAATGGGTCACACCAAGCTGCGGCCACGTTTGAGTCCTAGTTCCATTGCCGGGTGGGTTTATTCACACAACTACCCTAACCTCCCTTTGTGGGCAAAGTGGCAGTAACAGAACTCAGTTTGTAGGGCAAATGGGGCAGCTCTGAATCCAGCACAAAACAGACATTCCGTGAATACCTCTCCCTCTCGCTGGAGTGCAGGGAGCTAGAACCCAGGGTCTTTACTAACCCAGTCTTCTTCTTTCTGCAATCAGGGGCCTGAGGTGTTTCTGGTTTCTCCGTTTCCTATCTAACCCCAGCCCTGACTACTTTAATTAAGTAACCACGATTTATATTGATCCCATACCATATTTTATGTATTATTTTTTATTTGTATTGGCTTATATTCTGTGTGACATAAGATGATGGTTTCTATTCATTATCTGCCAGGCACTGTTTGAGCACTTTAAAAAAAA
>RCUC01168795.1:0-53768 GCA_003697995.1 Taxidea taxus jeffersonii
GGTACAGAGAACTGAGCCACATGGGAAGCTGCTCCCACTGAAGCCTTTTCCAGAGCCAAGCTGGCAGCAGAGCCAGGAAAGGGAAGGTTGGCAGTGCTCACCTGAAGCCTCAGGCCAGGGTTTTAGAGGTCATATCCAGAAGCTGTTGATGCCCGTTCCTTTTGTGACACCTTGGGAATTTGGAGAACGGACACTGCTGCATAAAAAAGCCTTACCTTTTCAGCCTTGCTGGGTAATGGCTAAGGTCTCAGGAAGGTGATCCCAGCCTCTTTGGCCTCACAGCCTCTCAATACCTTTTATGCTTGTTCCCATGCAGAACTTGGGGTGCTTGGGAAGCCAAGAACTCTTTTTAAGCTTTCAGATCTTACCAAAGGAATGAAGGAAGTTAAGAAATCCAAGTATTTACTCTAGTGGTATTATGATGGATGGTAGTGGTGCTGGTAGATAAGGATTATTATTGCTGTGTTTCATATACCTTCTTCATAATTATACATCAAGTGGGTGACATTCTAGAACCAGAACTGGAAATTGCAAATCCATTTATATTCAGTGGATCATGTTCCTTCCAATATTTTGTTCTTATTCATTCAATAAATAATTCACTGAGCATCCCAGTCGGAGCAGGTGTTTGTTCTCAGTGCTGGGTATGTTAACTGTGGCTGGACACTGTCTCTGCTCTCAGAAAGCCTTTAGTCCTGGGCTCATAGACATAGGTTGCTTCACTGCAGTATAGTAAGTGCTGTGGGAGAGGTGAAACACCCAGGCAGGACACCTGACCCCTGTCTGGGGGACTTCTAAAGTGACACCACATGCTTTTAGGAAATGATCATTCACAAGTTTGAGTATCCTGGTCGCCTATACATTTTACAAAATAGTAAAAAGACAATTGTATCATGACAGTTTGTGTTAAGAACAGGATGATACGGATGGGAGAGTCTCATTGCAGAGAGATGGAGAGAACACTTAAGAGGAGAACATTCTTTCAAATCTGGCCAGTTGTGTTACTGAGCTGAGGTGGGAGGCATCTTGGATGCAAGCTTCTGCTTTCACCCATTTATCATCACCTGTGAGGCTTCCATGGGCCCTATTCCTTCCCTAGAGAGCAAAGCAGGCATCGTGGCATAACACACATTCTAGACCTAGGGTCCAGATACTCTCCATCCTTTTCCTCTGCTACTTTGCTTTTTTCATCCAAGATGTAAGAAGGGGCTCTTTGTTTTTATTCTATGTATGTAATAAACAGCATCTTAAGGCATTGTAGAGAGCTGGTGGGCTTCAACCATTTTCCTTTTTCATACTTAAGTTCCCCCTTTCAGGGCAATAGTATGTAGATCCCATTATGTCAGAAAAAGTCTAAGACAAACAGAAGTATGTGGGAGGGTGTACTCTGAAGGGCAACAGTGTGCTCCTGTACCTTTGGGAAGCACAGTCCCACAAGACTAGTTGTTGGCACTGCCTTGGGCTTTTTGACCTTGATTGGGACAGTGAGTCCTCACCATGTATCTTTCCTGGAGCATGTTGCTATACCCCCCCCACCATCCTCCACCATGCACCACCACCACCCACCATCACCACTACCACCACCACCACCATCATCCACCATAACCACCACCATCCACCAGCACCACTACCACCATCACCAGCACCATCCACCAGCACCACTACCACCATCACCAGCACCAACAGTATCTGCCACTACCACCACCATCCACCGCCACCACCACCACCATCCACTACCACCATCACCATCTACAGACAGGCAAGGGCAAAGGTAAAGAGTTATGGGTTGGTTGGAAGAGATACTTAATATGTATAGCAGATATTAACAGAGATTAGCATATAGCAATATGTGCTAACATTTTTCCTATTGAGGCTGCTTATATTTAAGGGAAAGTGGTGGTCATTCAGAAGCCTTCCTAGTGTCCTTTTTCCCTCAGAGAGCTTCCCCTCTATATGAAAAACCTTCTAAACTGATGCTCAGAATAATTGTTCCAGGGTTCTCTGCTGCACCTTTAAAAGGCCCTTTGTAAATTCCCTTGGCATAACCTAATTAGTATTTTTTTTTTAAGTTTATTTAAGTAATCTCTATACCAGCACAGGCCTTAAGCTCACAACCCCAAGATCAAGAGCTGCATGCTTCCAGCTGAGCGAGCTAAGCACCCCATTAGTATTTATTCACTTTTAATGTTTCTTAGATGTAAACTTGTTTTGTAGTTTGAGTCTTCTTTGGAGGAGGGAAAGAAGTACCTAAATTCTAAGAATGTGTATTTTATTTTATTATTATTTTTTTAAAGATTTTATTTATTTATTTGTCAGAGAGAGAGAGAGAGAGCAAGCACAGGCAGACAGAGTGGCAGACAGAGGCAGAGGGAGAAGCAGGCTCCCTGCCGAGCAAGGAGCCCGATGTGGGACTCGATCCCAGGACGCTGGGATCATGACCTGAGCCGAAGGCAGCCGCTTAACCAACTGAGCCACCCAGGCGTCCCTAAGAATGTGTATTTTAAAGTTGTTTTAGGGAAAAGACTTTATCCTTCCCTGCTTTTGTCCTTTAACTGGTAAAAAGAATGGGGAATAAAATCATTCTTGGTCTCACACTACTTTGGTAGAATAGGAACGTTGTATTATGAGCTCTCATTCTAATATAGAAATAGAATGATAAAATGATCATTACACATTCACTCTAATCAGCCGTTTTTTGAATCCACATTGGAATTTGCATTAATTTTTGAAACTTCCAGAGTATGTATCATATTTTCACTGGTGGAAGACCTTGAGCTGTTGAGAGATAGGTTGGTATATGATGTTGAAGGGAGGCTTACTGTTTATTTTTATTTTATTTTTTTTTAAAGATTTTATTTATTGGGACGCCTGGGTGGCTCAGTGGGTTAAGCCTCTGCCTTCTGCTCGGGTCATGATCCCAGCGTCCTGGGATCAAGTCCCGCGTCGGGCTCTCTGCTCAGCAGGGAGCCTGCTTCTCCCCTCCCCTCTCTGCCTGCCTCTCTGCCTACTTGTGTGATCTCTGTCTATCAAATAAATAAATAAAATCTTTTAAAAAAAGATTTTATTTATTTGAGAGAGAGAGAGAGAGTGAGAGAAAGAGAGAACATGAGTGGGGAAAGGTCAGCAGGAGAAGCAGACTTCCTGCTGAGCAGGGAGCCCAATGTGGGACTCCATCCCAGGACTCCAGGATCTCGACCTGAGCCAAAGGCAGTCGCTTAACCAACTGAGCCACCCAGGCGCCCCTTACTGTTTATTTTGTGTTTCCTGTGTCCTGCTTTTGCTGCATGTCACATTGGCTCTTGAATTTTTTTTTAAAGATTTTATTTATTTATTTGACACAGAGAGAGTTGGCAAGAGAGGGAACACAAGCAGGGGGAGAGGGAGAGGGAGAAGCAGCCTTCTTGCTGAGTGGGGAGCCCGATGCGCGGCTTGATCCCAGGACCCTGGGATCATGACCTGAGCAGAAGGCAGACACTTAACCAATTGAGCCACCCAGGTGCCCAGGAATTTTTTTTTTTAATTCCCTTTTGTGAAAGATAGAGTGGAAACTATATCTTACCCATATAGGTTAAATTAGAATAGATTGGAGTTCTTGCCTTGATTAAAGGCTTACTTTTCCAGCCATACCACTATGAGCCTGATATCCTCCCATTTCTGCCCATAATAGTTTAGTGGAATAATTCATTTTCTTCACACCCAAATTAAACCTTTCGGTTGGCCAGTATTTATAGATCTTGGAATAAAGTATAGCTGTAGACACCATCTGATACAATATCTTTGTTCTATCTAGCTTCGTTGCATAAGTAAAGATTTTTATAAATTCATTCTCTTAGCACAATTTTTTCCCATCATCTCTTGCTTTCGTTTTGTGTTTTTCTCCCCCTGACCCACACTGTATAATACTTCCATTAGTCTTTAAAGCTGCATGAATATTTTCATATTGTGGGGACTTGTAAGTCTGTGGCAAGGTTATAAAAATAGCTCGTTAGCCAAATTTGCTTTACATTTGAGTATCAGTAATTCATATGGGTGAAACTAAGATTCCTGGCAGGAATTCATTTCAACCTGGTAGAAAAATTATTAAAGGTCCGGGATTGGAAAGATATCCCTAGGGATAACAAAAATAAAAAATTTTATTTCCCATTTTTTATAATTCTTTTTGCCTGTAAGATGTAATATGGTTGATTCCTTTGTTGTGTTTTTATAGTTTAAGCAGCAAATCCATTTTTTTTGTTGAGGTGGGTTTCAGATTACTCAGTACTCCATACATTTGGGGAAATGTTTTCTGTATTTTCACTTACTTGAAAAGACTTCTTAAAAACTTGCTTATGATTGTGTATCTTTTCATATAAATAACTATAAATAGGACAGGAAGGGATGACAGGATTATAAGAAATTTTTAGAAATTATGAAGCTCATTAGTGAAAGGCTCCCAGAAGGAAATAAACTGCAGAAAATGTCTGTAAGAAATGTTGTAATCCTTTACCCTGTGATTGATTCTTGTTTCCATTTTGTCCCTGGTAAACTATAAATTTTCTGAGCTTTGGTTTCCATATTGCTTAAATCGTTGAAAAAGGTTATATTCTATAGTGTGAGATGGCTCATATTTCTTGTATTGATATTTCCTACATCACGTAATTCACAACTTTAGAGTGTAGCATTGTAGAATTATCTTCGATTATTTAGTAGTTTACAGAGAAAAAGGAATAGAAAAATATTTCAGTGACTGTCCTAGTAAATACTTTCTCATGAATTTGCCCTTTTTTGGTCTTTTTAAAAAATTGTCCCCCCCCCTCCTTTTGGAATGATTTGATCAGAGAGCATGTATATACAAGTTTGTTTGTTTTTTTAAAATTTATTTATTTATTTTAGAGAGAGAGTGTGAGATGGAGGGGCAGAAGTGGAGGGAGAGAGGATCTCAGGCAGACTCCTGGCTGGGCTCGCAGAGTCTGATGTGGGTCTTGATCCCAGTACCGAGATCCTGACCTGAGCAGAAAGCCAGAGTCCAGTACCTAGTTGGCTGCGCCACCCAGGCGCCCCTGTATGTACAGTTTTTAAGGTTTTAAATACATGTTCCCAAAGAGCCTTCCAGAAAGTATGAATCAATTTTCTTTTTGTGCTTTGCTGTCATTTAGTCTTCTCCTATATTATAGAAGTTTTACAGTTTTAGATTTAACATTTATGACCCATTTTTAGTTAATTTTTATATCTAGTGCGAGGTATAGATCCTAAGTTCCTTTCCTTACAGGGCCGGGGGTGTGTGCATATCTGCTTGCTCCAGCCACCATTTGTTGAGAGGCTATCCTTTCTCCATTGCGCTGCTTTTGTGCCTTTGTCAAATCGGTTGGTCATATATGTATGGCTCTATTTCTGGCCTTTCTGTTCTGTTCCTTTGATCTCTTTATTGCTTTTTGCCAATAACCAGCTTTTGATTATTGTATCTTTCTAATATTTCTTGAAATCTAATAATGTTAGCCTTCCAACTTCGATTTCTTTTTTTCGGAGTTCTTTAGACTGTTCTATAGTCTAGATCCTTTGCATTTCCATCTGAATTTTAGTACCAGCTTGTCAACTTGTACAAAGAAGCCTGCTGGGATTTTGATTGGGATTGTGTTAAAGCATCGATCATTTTGAGAAGAATTGCATTTTAACCATATTGAATCTTCTAATGCATGAACACAGTATGCCTCTCAGCATTGATGATTTCTTCCTTTTTATTATTGAGTAGCTTTCCATTGTATGGATGTCCCACCATTTGTTTATTCACTCATCTGTTGGTAGACATTTCATTTGTTTTCAGGTTTTGGCAATTACAGATAAAGTTGTTGTGAATATTCATTACAAGTTTTTGTATAGACATACGTTCTCTTAGGTTGAAGTAGAATGGCTTTACTCATATGGTAGGGGTAGTTTTAGCTTTTTCGGAAACCTTGAACCGTTTGCCATCATGATTGTGTCATTTTATATTCCCTTAGTGTAAGAGCGTTTGCTTTTCTTCATTCTGCCTACAGTTGGTATGGTCAGTCTTTAATTCAGGCCTTCTGCTAGGTGTGTAGCGGACATTTATTTTTTTGCATCCTGTAAATCTTGTGTTGACTTCTGGGATGCACTCAAGTTACTTGGAGACAGTTTGATCCTTTTGGTTGTTACATTTATGACCTAAAATATATTTGTTAGTGGACATGGAGCTCTGTCTAGGGCTTAAATGTTTCCCATTACTTAGTCAAGACCTTTCTGTGTACTCTACTCAAAACACCATGAATTATGAGTTTTTCCAGGGTAGCTGTTTGGGAATAAATCTGTTCAGGGCCTTGTGTGAGTACTGGGCTCTGTTCCCTCTGATTCTTTTCCAATGATCTTTTCCTTGGCTTCTGGTAGTTTCCTCATGTGCTTTCACTGATAGGTACTGTGCTCGAAGATCACCCCCTACAGTCTCCAGATTTTCTCTGTTCTCTCTCTTCTGTATTCTGGTTGCTTTGTTCTTCCTGGTCTTTTAGCTTTGCCTCCCTAACTCTGGGACTCTGCCAGGCTTTGCCTCAGTTTCTCCTTGCACCATTGCCTGGAAATTCTCTAGGCAGTATGTATATAATATTAGGGCTCATCTCTTGTTTGTGTCCTGTCTCTCAAGAATCACTGTTCTTATCACCTGATGTCCAGAGGTCCAGTGTTAAGAAAACTGATGTTTCATGTTGCTGTCTACTTTTTAAATTATTCATTTTAAATTGTTTTGGTTGCTTCTGGTAGGAGGGTAGATCTGGTCCCTGTTAACTCCTTTGTTTGGAAGCAGAAATCCTAGTTTTGTTTTTTTTTTTAAAGATTTTACTTATTTGACAGACCGAGATCACAAGTAGGCAGAGAGGCAGGCAGAGAGAGAGGAGGAAGCAGGCTCCCTGCTGAGCAGAGATCCCAATGTGGGGCTCGATCCCAGGACCCTGAGATCATGACCTGAGCCGAAGGAGGGGGAGGTTTTTTTTTTTTTTTTTTTTTTTGAGAGAGCAAGTACAGGCAGACAGAGTGGCAGGTAGAGGCAGAGGGAGATGGAGAAGCAGGCTCCCTGCCAAGCAAGGAGCCCGATGTGGGACTCGATCCCAGGACGCTGGGATCATGACCTGAGCCGAAGGCAGCTGCTTAACCAACTGAGCCACCCAGGCGTCCTGAAGGCAGAGGCTTTAACCAACTGAGCCACCCAGGCGCCCCAGAAATCCTAGTTCTTTAAAACAATTTTTTTAAAGTCAAAGTATTTAAAAAAACGGAATGGGTAAGCTGTGCAGGTCAGTACATTTTCTACAGGTGTATACATTTCTAACTACCACCAGATTAAGGTAATGAAAATTTCTGATACCCTAGTAGGTTCTTTATGCCCATTCCTGGTCATTACTGCTCTCTTCCTCGCTAGGTAGTCACTGTTCTGATGTCTATCTACCATCTGTTAGTTTTGCCAAGTTTTTAACTTCATCTAAGTGGAGTTCCTACAGTATTTGCCCTCTTTGCCTGACTTTTCCCCTCAGCACCCTGTCTGTAGGATCCATTGGTATAACTGCTTTTTACTACTTATTTTTTTCTCCAGCCCAATAGTATTCCTTCTCCTGTTGATGGATATCTGAGTGGTTTCCAGTTTTTGGCACCTATGACAAAGCTGCTAGGAACATCTTGTACAAGTCTTTTGGTGTACTTCAACTCTAATTCCTCTTGGGGGTAAATACCCAGGAGTAGAATTGTTGGTTTATGCGGGTATCAATTTACTTCAGTAGATATTGCCAAAAAATTTCCCATAGTGGTCGAACCAGCTTTTACTTCGTTTGTGAATGTATAGGAATTCTAATTGGTGTATGTACTGGATGAATTTTGGTATTTTCCGCCTTTTCAGTTTTCACCATTATGGGACCATAAGTTTTCTTTCAGTAGAGGCTCATAGTGGGTTGAGTAATATGAGGGCTGGAGCTTTCAGTTTTAAAACCAGGACACTTCCAATCACTGTAAATGAGGCTCTCTGCTGATATAGTCAGCCTGATGGGAAGGTAGGAGTAGGTAATTCCCATGGTCTAGTGAAACTCAAGTAGAGATAAGGCCTGGGCCAGCCTGTGTTCTGGGCCCACCCCAACCTCCTGTCTCCTTCGGGTCTCACGTAAACAGTGTTTCTTCACAGAAGCTTTTGCTGGCCCTTCAGGCTATCTTAGTTAACTGTCATATTGTTGGAGCACCCTACAGAATTTTATAATACTTACCACACTTGAGGGAATATATTCTTACCTGTAATCCTGGGTCATCTTTTTTTTTTTTTTAAAGATTTTTTGATTTATTTATTTGATAGACAGAGATCACAAGCAGGCAGAGAGGCAGGCAGAGAGAGAGAGAGAGAAGCAGGCTCCCTGCCAAGCAGAGAGCCCGATGCGGGGCTCGATCCCAGGACCCCGGAATCATGCCCTGAGCCGAAGGCAGAGGCTTTAACCAACTGAGCCACCCAGGCGCCCCATCCTGGGTCATCTTTAATCTATCAGGGCAGGACTTTTATGTCTTCCAAACAGATATCCCCAGAACACATTGGTAGGTACATCAATAAATTTTCTCTTTCTGTCTTTCTTTCTTGCCAGGAAAGAAAGAATAGGTGAAATACACGGCAAGGCTAATCTTTAGGAGATTTTTTTCAGCCACAAAAGTTTAGGTTTGATTCCAGTGATGATTGAATGCTATTGAGGGTTTTGTTTTTTGCTTTTTGTTTTTTTAATCAAAGCAGAGGAGAAATGTGAGTTGTGTTGTAGGAAGATGCTGGCTGCTATGTCCGTAATGATTTGGAGAGAATGGTAATCTGGTTGTGCTGGAAAATTTGGTTACTTCTGATCCTTTTGTTTCTTAAGTTTAAACATTGATAGCAAGTAGAAAAATGCATGGTGGCATGTTAAGGCTGTATAAAATTCCAGATGGACTTTGAATATATTATAGGATTGGGCAGCCTTTGCCAGATGCAGTGTTCTTTGAATAAATAAATGTAAAGCAGAAATAGCTTAAATTTCTGATGGGATCCTAACTTGCTGTAGAGCAACTTATGAGTCATTATATCATACAGTGTGAGGATAAAATTTGTGACAGTTTTCTTAAATCCAATAAAGTAAAAAAACTCTTTGGGCAGATTTTATTTTTCTTTTCAGGTTAGACTTCAGTTAATATTTCTTTGGCAGTGGTCAGTCATTCCTGAGTACCTTTCAGGGAGGTCTGGAGGATGGCACAATGTTCATAGTAACACTATGCTGTCATTTAAGTGTTCCACTGATTCTCTGATGAGTATATAGCAGAGTTTTTCCGGAGATTGTATGACACGTGATGGTACCATTGCTCTCATGTGTGCTTGTAATTTGTATTTTAAAGATCTCTTCATTTTTTTATTTTATTTTATTTTATTTTTTTTAAGATTTTATTTATTTATTTATTTATTTGTTAGAGAGAAAGAGTGAGCACAGGCAGGCAGAGTGGCAGGCAGAGGCAGAGGGAGAAGCAGGCTCCCTGGCAAGCAAGGAGCCCGATGTGGGACTTGATCCCAGGACCATGACCTGAGCTGAAGATAGCTGCTTGAAGACTGAGCCACCCAGGCATCCCAAGATTTCATTTTAATTTCTAATACAGTATTGGTAGATATAACCCATATAAGCCAAAGCTCTTTGAGGTATTTCATAGGATTTAAGAGTATAAGGGATCCTGAGACTAAGAAGCTGTCATAGATGTTCTTTCAGAATAACATTTTCAAATTAGTATTTTATAATAATGATTCTTAACTGAGGCTCAACTGGCATGACTCACCCCACAGTTTCTCAATCAGGGCCTCCACCAGTAGGGTCTAGGTAAGTTTTTGTTTGTTTTTAAAATATAAAACTGGCTGGCTCAGTTACTGGAGCATATGACTCTTGATCTTGGGATTGTGAGTTTGAGCCCCACACTGGGTGTAGAGATGACATTAAAAATCCTAAAAATAAAAAAATGAAAACATTTTAAATTTGTTTTAATTTTAATATGATTTGCCTTCTTAAATAGGAACCGTTGTTGGAGGAGATAGGAATTGTTTTCCAAATATCAAAGATCATGTTAAAATTCATTTAAAAATAGTAGTAGCAGCTTTTTATCTAATGCTCTGTTAGGCATGGCGCTAAGCAATTTATGTGCATTATCTTAATCCTCACAGTAAATGTAAGAGGGAAGAGTTGTGTACATATTTTACAGATGAAGAGACTGAGGATTACAAAAAGTAAATAATTTGCGTAGGCCACAAAACCCCGAACACGTGTTACTAGAATTTGAATTCAGGTGTGACTCTGAAGCCTGGTCTCCTCCACCCTAATAGATCTTAAACGAATTGTGAAAACTGGAGCCCCTTTGACCAGTAACTTTTTGGTAGCTGCTTTGTGCAGTTTTAACTTTGCGCATCTATCCTGTGGACACTAACCTGAGTGTTACCCAATAATTCTTACATGGCCTATTATGAACATTTCTTGAAATCCCATCTTTTTTTTATCCTATAAGTAAAACAGCATGGATACAAAGATAAATAACCCATCTTTGTTCACAGGGGACTCAGAATCAGGTGACTCTAGTGTGTAAGGCATTCTGTGACAAATATCTTAAGCTATGGGTGTTGCTTTGTGGCAGTGAGGAGGGGACTCTGCCATGTGGAGGTTGGTAAAAGTCTAAATGGATCAGGTACCAACATCTCAGAGGCTTCTTCCAACTTTACGTTTGATCTTCTTACTTCTGATAACTTTTCATTCACTCCAACATTCTCTCTTACTTACCTCATGCATTACTTTTTTTTAAGATGTATTTGTTTACTTTAGAGAAAGAGCGGCACACAAGCAAGGGGAGGGGCAGAGGGAGAGGGAGAGAATCTCAAGCAGACTCCCCGCTGAGCAGGAGCCAGACACCAACCTCAATCCCAGGACCTTGAGATCATGACCTGAGCCAAAATCAAGAGTTGACCACTTAACTCACTGAGCCATGTAGGCTCCTGTCATGCATTTCTCTGTAGAAGCATTGGACACTTAGTTCTTGCCTGATTTTGATCTCCCAAGCTGGCCCACTTTTCTACTTTGCTCTCCCCTTTTTTAATATTCAAAACCAAAATTTATTTGTATATTTATATATATATATATATTTATTCTTATATATTTCAGAAATTGATTAATGCTAGAATACCAGTAGAAATTTATATTTTTGCAAGATGGTAGAGATGAAGACAGGATATAGGTTAAAGAAATGATTGTCATTGTAGTGGTTGTTGCCATAAAGGAAAAAAAAAAACAGTTTACCATGGATTAGAGTTTAGATACAGACAAAAGAAAGAAGTGTTTCTCTTCTGTTGGGTCCTAGTCACTTTTTATTTTGAAGTATTTTTAAGAAGCAGTAAAGAGGCAATGATGTAGTGTAATTATGAACCTCCTAGCCAGCTTTATCTTCTCTTAATATTTTCACATACTTGCTTCAGATTTTTTAGTGCCATGTATATCCCCATTCCCTTCCTAGTTTCTCCATAGGTGAATTGATGTCTTAGCTCTGGTGTGTTTTTTCCGTTCATGTTTTTATATTTTGCTATACATGTGTGTATTTTTATAGAACACGTTTTGCGTTTTAAAAAATGTTATTGCACATATGTATCTTTCTACAGATTGCTTTTTTGCTTATCACGTTTTTGAGATCCATCCATCTTGGTACTTAGATTCACTTACGCATTTTTAGCTACTGAATAGAATTTCATTACATGACCATACTGAAATTTGTCTGTTCTTCTTTTGGCCTTTTGTATTGTGTGTATTTGTTTCCTTATCTTTCTCTCTTTTCTTTTCTCTCCTTTTTTCTTTAATTTTCTTTTCTTAACGGTCCAGAGCAAGGTCTTTTATTTTATTTGTCTTTTTTTTTTTTTTTTGTAACCATCATGCCCTGTTTTCCTAGGGAATGGGTTCCAGCAGCTCAGTCTCCTCTCCACCGGTTCTCACAAAGTGTGCTTGTCTGGGTGGCACAGGCTGAGGCTTCAGTTGAACCCAAGTACCTTTCTCTTTTTCTTTTCCTGATGATTTTCCTTCATGCAGCTCTTAGAGTGCTTATTATGCTCAAAGTGCACTTTCATTCACCTGGTGAGAATCTTGCCCTGAATGGCAATGCCAATAGCATGCTGGGCCATGCTGTGGACTTTTCCGGTTTGCCATGGTAGCATTTGTGGGGCACTGCTTTTGAACAGCACCTATTCCCTTGGTGTCACAGTACACCTTTTCTGTAGATGGGCATGTGTGGCAGAAGGAGCAACATCCTGTGTTCTGAAAGGCCTAGAGAGTCTAGAGCAGGCCCCTCTCCTCTCCCGTTGTGTTGGGCATGTTGGTGCATTACCAGAAGATGGCGATTCCTCTGACCTCTTGCATTTTGACTTTTTTTTTTCAGGATTAGCTTTTTTTCTTTCTGGTATAGTTCACATACTATAATTCTTTTTTTTTTTTTTTTCCAAAAAAAGGTATATAACTTAGTAGTGTTTAGTATATTTGCAGATTTGTTTAATCATAACCATTATTTAATTCCAGGACATTTTTATCACCCTGCAAAGAAACCCATACCCATTAGTAGTCGCTCACCAGCTTCCCCTTCTACTATCCTCTAGCAACTACTCATCCACTTCCTGTTGCCATGGGTTTGCTTATTCTGGGCTTTTCATATAAATGGAATCATACAATACATGGCCCTTTGTGTCTTTCACTTTCATGATGTTTCATTTGGTATAATGCCTCAAGGTTTATCTATATTGTAGAATGAATCATCAGCACTTCATTCCTTTTTATGGCTGAATAATGCTAGTCTGTGGTAACTATGTTTAGCTATCCGAGGAGCTGCCAAACTCTGTAACAGAGCAGAGCAACCATTTTACACCAGCAATGTACAGAGATTCCGACTTTTCCACGTTTTTGCCAGTGCTTGTTATGTCTTTTTGATTGTAATCATCCTAGTTGGTATGAAATATCTCACTGTAATTTTGATTTGCATTTCCCTAGTGACTAATGATGTGGAACATCTCTTCATGTACTTATGGGCCATTTTTATATCTTCTTGGAGAAATGTCTTTTGAAATCCTCTGCCCATTTTTAAATATTTTTTTTTATTGTTGAGTTGTAAGAGTTCTTTATATATTCTGGATACTAGACCCTTATCAGTACATGATTTGCAAATATTTTTTTCCCATTCTGTAGGTTGTCTCTGCTTTCTTTCTTTTTTTTTTTTTTCTGTTTAAGTAAGCTCTGTGCCCAGCGTGGAGCTTGGACTCAGAACCCCAACATCAAGAGTCACAGGCTGTACCAACTGAGCCCGCTAGGTGCCCCATCTGTACTTTCTTTTTTTTTTTTAAAGATTTTATTTATTTATTTGACAGACAGAGATCACAAGTAGGCAGAGAGGCAGAGAGAGAGAGGAGGAAGCAGGCTGTCCACAGAGCAGAGAGCCCAATATGGGGCTCAATCCCATGACCCTGGGATCACGACCCGAGCCGAAGGCAGCGGCTTTAACCCACTGAGCCACCCAGGCGCCCCCCATCTGTACTTTCTTGATAGTGTCTTTTTAAGTACACTTTTAAGTACAAAAATTTTAATATTCAAATTTATATACATACACATACATATATGATGTATATATCTATCGTATATATTTGTATGTATATACATATCTATATATACATATGTATATGTATATGTGTGTGTGTGTGTATTTTTTGGGTTGCTTAGGATTTAGGGTGCCATAATGAAGAAACCATTACCTAGTCTAAGGATGTGAAAAGCTATACCTGTTTTATCTAAGGGTTTTATAGTTTTAGCTCTCTCTCTCTTTTTTTTAGAGAGAGAGAGTGTGCACGAGCACAGGAGGAGGGGCAGAGAGAGAGGGATAGAGACTGCTGGACTTGATTTTACAACCCTGAGATCATGACCTGAACCAAAATCAAGAGTCCGTCGCTTAACTGATTGAGCCACCCAGGCGCCCCTAGCGTTAGCTCTTAAATTTAGGACTTTGATTCATTTTGCATTAATTTTTGCTTATGGTGTGAGGGTGAAACTTCATTCTTTGCATGTGGTTATCCAGTTGTTCTCAGCACCATTTGTAGAATTTCATTCCTCTGGTGAATTGTCTTGACACCCTTGTCCAAAATCAATTAACTATAAATGTATGGGCTTATTTCTGGACTCTTCATGTTTATGTCTGTCCTTATGCCAATACCACATAATCTTGGTTATTGTAGCTTTAAAACTGAAAGTATGAATCCTCTTAAATTTGTTCTCTTTCAAAACAATTTTGGCTGTTCTGGGTCACTTACATGTCCATATGAATCTTAGGGTTTATTAATTTTTATGAAAAGGTAGTGGGAATTTTGATAGAAGTTTGCACTGGATCTGTAGATAAATTTAGGGAGAATTGCCATGTTAACTATAGTAAGTCATTCAATCTGTGAACATAGTTTCTCCATTTATTTAGATCTTTAGTTTCCTTTAACAGTGTTTATAGTTTTTAGTATACAAGATTTGTCCTTTGTTAAATATTTTTCTAAGTTTTTTTTTCCTATTGGTGCCATTGTAAATGAAATTGCTTTTTTAATTTTAGTTTTGGATTATTCATTGCTAATGATGGACATGTAACTGATTTTTCTTTATTATTTGCCTCTAAACTGCCAAACTGTTTCTCTTCATTCAGATAGTTTCCTGAAATCTCCATTGTCATAAAAATCCTCCTAATTTTATTCAACTTCCTTATTCCTCTTTTAAAGATTATTTTTTCTTACTACACAATGAGTTGCATCAATACTGAGCTATTTTTAATCCAATAATTTGCTTTTCTGCTTTTCTGTACGGTCTGTACCAGCTAATATCATCACGGGCTGATACTCCTTTAAAATACAGATGTAGGGAAGCTTGGGAATAACCTGTGGAGGACTCTCCTCCTGTCTGCTTTCCCCTCTACCCCCCCCCCCCACTAATATGTAAGAATGAGAATTCTGAACTATTCTGAAAAACATCCAGTTTCAGTTAAGTAACTAGAATCAGTAATGGCTGCTCCTTCCCTGCATTCTGTCCCTTACTGTTCAGGTACCTAAGTTCATCATCACCAGCCCTGGTCTGGTACATGTCATGTGCCCGTTCTCTAAGGCTTTGCCTGAGTCCCTGATTGTCATCTACTACTGAAAAGACTGATCTCCCATATCCCAGTGCCTTCTTGCTAATAAACTGTAGTGAAATTATCCCAGCTGTAGAGAAAGTACAGTAAAAACTTTGGTATCATTTCCTATCACTGTACAGAGTATGTATAGAGTATGGGACTTCTACTTTAATAACTTTTGGAGGGTAGCAAATTTGATGTTCCATCAAGCTTGGTAAAATTGTTTTAAATAATTATAAATATATTACCATGTACCCAATTTCTGATGATAATAATTCTATTAAGTCTTTTAATTTTTTCATTGTCAAAATGCCAGTTTTTGCCACTGTGGTCATTTCGTGTTTTTAGGATGTTAATGGTATGGGAATTGCTCCTATTCAGAAGCCAGTGTAAATTTATGAAAATATGTAAATGTAATTTAACACTAGTAAATTTTGAAGGGGAGTTTTTTTTTTTTTTAAGATTTTATCTATTTATTTGACAGAGATCACAAGTAGGCAGAGAGGCAGGCAGAGAGAGGAGGAAGCAGGCTCCCCGCCAAGCAGAGAGCCCGATGCAGGGCTCGATCCCAGGACCCTGGGATCATGACCCAAGCCGAAGGCAGAGGCTTTAACCCACTGAGCCACCCAGGAGCCCCTGAAGGGGAGTTTTTGGTGCTGTTTGGTGATTTCTGTGTTTGGCTCCATTGCATGTCAGAGATTCTAGTCCTTTTCACCCTGTACCAAGAAGTTGTTTAAGAGACTAAGATTTGCTGGGGTTATTTGTAGAGCTTGTTGGAGTTTTAGTTCCATAGGGTACACATTAGAATTCAGTTAGTTGTGTTTTACAGGACATCAATTTATCAAATACTCATTAAGTAAAGAGTATAATTTTGCGGGTGCTAATAGAGCTAATGCACCAATAACTTCACTGATCTTCCCTGGTGAAATGTCCATGGAGGTATTTGGCTGTTTTAGTGTTGGGTTTCTCTTTGAGTAGTTGGTTAAAAAGAGTGTTCGAAGAACTTTAAGTTACTTTAGTCTAAGTGAGTTTTTTTTTTTTTTAAGATTTTATTTATTTATTTGACAGATGGAGATCACAAGTAGGAAGAGAGGCAGACAGAGGGAGAGGGGGAAGCAGGCTCCTTGCTGAGCAGAGAGCCTGATGTGGGGCTCCATCCCAGGACCCTGAGACCAGGACCTGAGCCAAAGGCAGAGGCTTAACCCACTGAGCCACCCAGGCACCCCTGAGTGAGCCTTTCTAAATCAGTTTTTCAGGTTCATTTTCAATCGAGAGTTTTAAAAATTTGAAAGTATTGTAGAAAAGATCTGTTACTTAATCCCATTCGTTTCCCTTACACAGTTAAAAAACACTGCGTAATTAGGGACGCCTGGGTGGCTCAGTTGGTTAAGCAGCTGCCTTCGGCTCAGGTCATGATCCCGGTGTCCTGGGATCGAGTCCCACATCGGTCTCCTTGCTCGGCAGGGAGCCTGCTTCTCCCTCTGCCTCTGTCTGCCTGTGCTATCTCTCTCTCTCTAACAAATAAATAAATAAAATCTTTAAAAAAACAAACAAACTGTGTAATTAGAAAATTATATATGTGATAAAATCTCATTTGTGGTTCTGGGTCCATAAATGAGAACTTACAAGAATAGTGAGTAGCAGAAATACACCCGTGTGTGTGTGTGTTGCCCATCAGTGCCCCAAAAGTAAGGCCTCTGAGTCCTAAACTTAAACTCTTCCTACATGAAGAGCACCCTACCCCTTCGACTAGTCTCACTATCTGAGCCTGCCCCCCCACTGCTATTCCCATCCAGCCTTGCCAGGTAAGCTGCAGAGGGAGGATCTGTGGCCCTTAGAGGTATTATATTAAGAAATTGTTGTGTCTAAAATTACTTAGAATTATATTTGTAAATGACACTTGTTCGTATTTTTCTTTCTTTTTTCTTTTTTTTTTATTTTTAAAGATTTTATTTATTTATTTGAGAGAGAGAGCATAATAGGGGAGAAGATCAGAGAGAGAAGCATACTCCCCATGGAGCTGGGAGCCCGATGCAAGACTCGATCCTGGGACTCCAGGATCATGACCTGAGCCGAAGGCAGTTGCCCAACCAACTGAGCTACCTAGGAGCCCTCATATTTTTCTTTAAAAAGATTATTGAATGCAGTGGGTTTTTTTTTTTTTTTTAAACTTTAGTGAAACGTTGCTGTCTCCTGTCCCTTGCTTCCAACCCTGTTTCTCAAGGGCATATACTTTGAATTGTTTTTTCTCTAATAACTTATGCTCACTGCTTGTCTCCAGCATCTCGAATAATGCCTGTTTGGGCACCTAATAAATCTTGGTTGAATGAATGAAAGATTGTTCTTACTCTGTTTCCAGACTTGATAAATAGTTTACAATTTACGAGTACAATTCTAGGTTGATTATCATTTTTTCTTTTGAATAACATTTCTCCACCACCTAGGACAGAATAGTGTTGCTATTCATATAGAATTCCACTCTGATTCTAGATCTTTGCATGTGACCTATGTTTTCTTTCTGTAAACTTCTGTAATCTCATGTTAGCACTTAAAAAAAAATTAAGTATGCTGGAAATTCAGTGTGGACGTGCCTTTCCCTCAGTAAGGGCAAATGTTCTTGAATCATTTCTTTGATAGGTCTTTCCTTACTCCCTCTCCCCACTGAAAGAGATGAAGAACTGTGTTTTCCCTATTGTTGTCTTTCTGTAACTTTAGTCTTGGGATGTTGGACTTCATGAATGATTTTTTTTTTAATTTTTTTTTAAGATTTTATTTATTTATTAGCTAGAGAGAGAGAGAGCGCGAGCACAGGCAGACAGGCAGGCAGAGGCAGAGGGAGAAGCAGGCTCCCTGCCGAGCAAGGAGCCGCATGTGGGACTCGATCCCAGGACGCTAGGATCATGACCTGAGCCGAAGGCAGCTGCTTAACCAACTGAGCCACCCAGGCGTCCCTCATGAATGATTTTTATTTTATTTTACTTATTTTAGCTTTTGGTTTTCACTTATTTATCTCTTTGTCTTAGTGTTGAAATTTCTGGGAGATTTCCTTAGCAGTACCTTCTAATCCTTCCATTAGCTTTTTGTCTGTGTTATCAAATTTGAAAAGTGTTACCCTATTTCTTGTTTTCTGATTATTCTTTTTTATTTTTTATTTATTTACTTTCTGGTTATTCTCTTTTTTTAAATAGAAAATTCTGGGATTTAGTTAGGGTGTTGTAGACTTTCAACCTTTCCTGCTGGCTTGGTATCTTTGCAGGCTAAGTCACTTCAAGCTTTGTGCTTGCCTTCTCCTTACATCTGTCTGTACATATATAGATTCACTTCCTTCTCTTGGCTTAGTTTGCACCTTTTTTTTTTTTTTGCATCTGCTTTCCATCCTCTAAAACTTTTTTTTGGCTGATTCTATCGTTCGTTGTTTCCACTTTTATTGTCATTGAAATGTGTGTGCATTTTAATTGCTATTTGGTGTGGTTTTATGGGGGAAGAGGAGATAAATGCATATGTTCCATCTGCCATTTTAAAATTAGAGTTCTTCCTCTTTGTTTGTGACCCCAATTCATGTCATTTTATGATTGTAATGCAAGTGACAAGTTAAATATGTAAATATAAAATAAAATAATGGAAGTTGGTTTGAAGAAAATTTTGAATGAAAGGTTGATCTGTTTTGCTGTCCAGATAGATAATGTGCCCTGTAATAATGCATTGTTTGAATTTTGTTTGTGTAGAAGAAATTGAGGAAGAATCGGAAACCACAATTGAGGCCGACTTGACGGATAAACAGAAGCATCAGCTGAAACATAGGGAGCTCTTCTTGTCACGCCAGTATGAATCTCTGCCTGCAACGCATATCAGGTAAGAGCACCTTAGAGGCTGATAGGAAGTATTTAGTAATATCATGGCAATAAGAAAAAAACACAGAATAGCTAGCCTTCTTTGAAGCATTTCTAAACTCGCCTCATGATCTTGCTCAACTTGGTTTACTAAAGGCATCATAATGGGATTTTATCTAGGAAATATATAGTGTGATTACCTTATTAAAGCCCTACAGGTGTAATCCACGTGCATGCCTGTTCGCATCCTGCAGAAGAGTGTCCTGCAACCACTAGGAAATACTGGTTTTCTGCAGGTTCCTAGAACGTTACAGAGGCGGGCATTAGAATCCTAGAACTAAAACACAAGATCTGGTTCCCAGGTGGATGATTCTTGACCTTGTAGAATATATGGCCTTTTACTTTCTTTGGAAGATCTCTGAGATGAAAATATATTTTGTTTTACTTAACTCTTATCTGCTCTCTTTGATGGGAAGCCAAAGTGAAAATATTCTGTCCCTGGTTTGTAGTTTTGGGGGTTGTGGAGGAACGCTGGTGGCCTTTTATGATATGCTGATGGTAAGTAACATTTAAGCATACATATCTTGGAAGTCTAACAAAATGTTTGAACTCAAAAGGTAGGCAGGCAGTCACTGACTGTCAAGGTCAGGTCAGCTTCAGAAAGTAGCTGGCATTTACTCAACCTCAGAGAGACAGTGGGGCGAGCCTGGCGGCCTGTGGGTGGCGGCAGGGCGCTGTGTGCAAGGGAGGACAGTGCCGTTGTCTGCCTCAAGTTACTGCAACTTTTTCAGCTTTTGTTCATAATCTTTACTTAATTCACCTCTCTACTAGTCATGATTACCGTGAAAATGGTTTATCTAGGGGCGCCTAGGTGGCTTAGTGGGTTAAGCCTCTGCCCTTAGCTCAGGTCATGATCTTGGTCAAGGTCCTGGGATCAAGCCCTGCATCTGGGCTCTTTGTTCAGTGGGGAGCCTGCTTCCCCCTCTCTCTGCCTGCCTCTCTGCCTACTTGTGATCTCTTCCCTGTTAAATAAATAAATCTTTTAAAAAAATGGTTTATCTAGGGAAATACAGTATATTAATTTTATTTCAAAAATTGGCCCCTCATCCTTCCCCCATGTGGGTATTGAATCTGTCTTTTTTGGCCTAAGTCAGGTTTGGAGACTTACTTGAGCTGTGATTTGGTCCTTGTATCACACACACACACACACACACATGCACCCACGCACCCACCCAGCTCCCAGGACTTTTGTGCATATTTCTCTTTTCAGAAATGGATGCAGAGTTTTTAAAGCAGAAAATGTATGACAAAGATACTAGAATTCCTTATGCTCCAAATCTTTTCAGAAATAATTTGATCTCAGTAGTTAACATGACAGCATTGCTGAAGAAGTTTTTAATTTTTTTAAATCTAAGAACATTTAAAATATTTATTTATTTATTTATTTGAGATTTATTTATTTATTGGATAGACATCACAAGTAGGCAGAGAGGTGGGCATAGAGAGAGAGGAGGAAGCAGGCTCCCTGCTGAGCAGAGAGCCTGATGCGGGGCTCGATCCCAGGACCCTGGGATCATGACCTGAGCCGAAGGCAGAGGCTTTAACCTACTGAACCACCCAGGCACCCCATTAAATATTTATTTATTTATTATTTATTTAAATTAAATTTAGTTAACATATAGTGTATCGTTAGCTTGAGGGGTAGAATTTAGTGATTCATCAGTTGCATACAATACCCATGCTCATTATATCAAGTGCCCTCCTTAATGTCCATCACCCAGTTACTCCATCCCCCTCCATCTCCCCTCCAGCAACCCTCAGTTTGTTCCCTATTGTTAAGAGTCTCTTATGGGGGGCACCTGGGTGTCTCAGCGGGTTAAAGCCTCTGCCTTCGGCTCAGGTCATGATCTCAGGGTCCTGGGATCAAGCCCCACATCGGGCTCTCTGCTCGGCAGGGAGCCTGCTTCCTCCTCTCTCTCTGCCTGCCTCTCTGCCTACTTGTAATCTCTGTCTGTCAAATAAATAAATAAAATCTTTAAAAAAAAAAAAGTCTCTTATGGTTTGCTTCCCTTTCTGTTTTTGTCTTATTTTATTTTTCCTTCCTTTCCCCTATGTTCATCTGTTTTGCTTCTTAAATTCCACATATGAGTGAAATCATATGGTATTTGTCTTTCTCTGACTGACTCATTTCACTTGGGGATACCCTCTAGTTCCAGCCATGTCATTGCAGATGGCAAGATTTCATTCTTTTTTTTTTTTTTTTAAAGATTTTATTTATTTATTTCACAGCAGACAGAGATCACAAGTAGGTGGAGAGGCAGGCAGAGAGGGATGGGGGACAGGCTCCCTGCTGAGCAGAGAGCCCGATGTGGGGCTTGATCCCAGGACCCCAGGATCATGACCTGAGCCGAAGGCAGAGGCCTTAACCCACTGAGCCACCCAGGCGCCCCAAGATTTCATTCTTTTTGATGGCTGAGTAATATTCCATTGTGTGTATATACCACATCTTCTTTATCCATTCATCTGTTGATGGACATCTGGGCTCTCTCTGTACTTTGGCTATTGTGGACATTGCTCCTATAAGGAGTGGCTGCACCAGCTTCCCTTCTCACCAAACAGTGTAAGAGGGTTCCCCTTTCTCTACTTCCTTGCCAACATCTGTTTTCCCTGAGTTGTTAATTTTAGCTATTCTGACTGGTGTGAAGTGATATCTCATTGTGGTTTCAACTCGTATTTCTTTGATGCTGAGTGATATTGAACATTTTCTCATGTGTCTGTTGGCTGTTTGACTTTATTAGGTTTTTTAGGAGACACCATGTTTAAATTGGCTAGAGTTAGTATATTCTGTGTGACTTGGGTCCTTTGCTGGAAAAAATAATCACGCCAGATAATGTAGAAACAGTCATTTAATCTACCAATGGGGTATTTCAAGAAGTAGGAAAGTAAGCTAATTTTTGTTCAAATTGATGGGACATGAAAACATATTTCATAATTTTCTTAAAGACGTAGGTAATAAATGCCGAAGAGCCATACGCATTTATTACTTAATTGGAAGAAGCTAGAATATAAAGATTCATTTTAAGCTCAAAAAGTAATGTGGCTAGTCATAAGAATCTTGCCAGAACGAGAATCTGACAAATGGTTTTAAAAATGTATCCAAAACATGCAAGTACATTTTTAATTTACCATTCTGATAGCTTAGAATCTGTTTATAAGTAATGTTTCCTTTAACAGATTGCTTGGAATGGAAAAACTAGTAATGTGTTTTTCATTATCCATAAGAACTGAGACAATATATTGAAATATAATTATTAGGACACCTCTGTGTTGAACGTAGAAATAACATAGGATACAGGATCATTCATTCAGTCACTGTTGAACATGTTTTCTGAGTATATTCTAGATTAAGGCATTTACTAGGTGCTTGATAAAGTAAGATGAGGTCCCCATCTTACAAATTTAAGGAGTTTATCGGGTGAATTTACTGGCAATTCTTTTGAATTATGATGCATTATAAACATTTGAGGTTTTTAATTTTTGTTGCTCTGTTCTCCAAGTTGAGAGGGAATGGTACAGAGCCACAATTTCTCATCTGTGGCTCTCACTGCCACAGCTAAATGGGGTTAGGGGCAGTCTCTGGCCAAAGCACAGAGCCGTGCTGGCCAGCCCTCATGCTGATGTAAACAAATGCACATTGGAGTGATCTTCACATTTTGCTAATGTTGAAGTCATACCCTATCTATTTCTGCTGTAACAGGAGAAAATTACTGAAGCCCCATTGTTCTTTGGCAGCAAAGAGGGGTAATTTGGTGAATACTGGCTTTTTATTCTCCAGGGACATTATCAAGTGCCCAGAATTTCCTCAGTGGCATATGGAACGTAGGAGAAAACCTGACTGAGGCATTCCTGAGGTCCTTTGTAGTTTGTGAGCCACAATACTCATTGGGTGTTGTAAGCATTTCACAGTGGCATGGAGGCAACTCTTTGTTCCTTCTGATTCCACTGGCAGAGAGGGAGAGTCACCAGGACCAGGACAATTCTGGATAGTTAGGGATTTACTTTGTGTTCGTGAGCTAGTAGGACTTGAGCAATGAAAACATCTTTGGAATGCTTTTTGGGGGCGCAGGAAGAGAGGCAGCTCACATCATGCACAGTGCCTGAAGTCATTACTAATAGATGATATGCTGCATACATTCTAAAGCACTATAACATTGTTATGTCACATGCTAGACCTGTTCTGAATATTTAATACTTTATTCAGTCTTAGAGATAGACCATATTTATCAACGTTGGCTTTTAAAAATTCTGACATTCATCGAACCTTTATGACAGATGTTACTCCAGTTGCTTTATATCTATTTTATTTACTCCTCACACTGACTTTATAAAGTAGGTCCTGTTATCCTCATTTTACAGACGAGACTGAAGCACAGAAAGGTTAAGTGACCTGTCAGTTTCATGACTTTTACATAGCAGATTAGGAGATTGAACCCAGACCACATGGCTGCAGATGGACAGGATTATGAAGTGTCCATGACCAGAGGTGTTAAACAGTATCAGAGATAAAAGGAAAGCTATTGAGTTACTTGTTGGATGGGTAGGCGCTTTGATATTTTATTTTTTCACATAATTTTTCGATTTAGATGTTCAGGTCAACAGGACAGACAACATTAAAAACTAAGTTAAACATATAAAGTGTACTATTATACTAAAAGATGATGCTGCCGTGCTAGATGTACAGTAGCCGCTGGGAACTACCTGCTTGATTGGGTGCCTGAGTTTATGGCTGTATCTTGTATTTGGTCCAGTGTCAGTTTTTTCCACATCTTGAACACAAAAAGCTTGGCTTTTTAAAAGCTGCTAATTACAGCATTCTGCATGTGATGATTAATGCCTCTTCCCAGCCTCTGGTACAGGTAGTTAGTCATTTAAAAAGAGCCAGTTCTTTCCTGTTTGCCAACTTGGGATTCTGGATCACAGCCTTTGAAGTTATGCTTCATTGTGTCTTAAAAGCATTTTCTTAGGTACCTGTTGATTGTTGGCCTCAAATATTTCCTGCAATAAGGGCTTTTGGACCTGATGATTTGTCCTCTAAGTCTGCCCTTGTTGTGAAGACAGAATAATGGTGGAGAAAGCATTGTATCCATGTTGTTAGCCTTGGCCCTCATTCAGAGCATCACCGGTAAGGATCCTGCCTGCCTCATTGCTTAACCTTGTCCATGTGTTTTAAGAAGTTCAGAGAAGCTATTCCAGAAATGATGTCAGCGGTAGGGTAAGTCTTAAAGACATAAATGCACATAGTGTTCAAGTAGTCCCTTCAGGACAGGGTGCCTCAGAGAAATCCTTACTTCTTATCCCTTTAAACAAATTTTAGGCTAGGATTCCAGAATATAGACATCATCATCATCATGATCTCTGTTTTGTTCTATAGAAAACGGGCTGCAACCACAATCGGTGGGAACCTCTCCTTGGTTTCTGCCATGCCCTGCTGCTGCTGCATGGTCTCCTCACCTCCAAAATGAGGAGCTTTCTTAATTCAATTGAAAAAATATCTTGAGCAGCCATTAAAAATCTTGGGGCTGGGACGCCTGGGTGGCTCAGTTGGTTAAGCAGCTGCCTTTGGCTCAGGTCATGATCCCAGCGTCCTGGGATCGAGTTCCACATCGGGCTCCTTGCTCGGCAGAGAGCCTGCTTCTCCCTCTGCCTCTGCCTGCCACTCTGTCTGCCTGTGCTCACTCCTGCACTATCTGACAAAAAAAAAAAAAAAAAAAAATCTTGGGGCTTATGTATAATTTGTCTCGATTGTTCTAGACAGGCATCATCTTAGTGTGTAAGATTCTTGAAGGGTGGTGTCTTTATTTTTCTTTTTCCTGCCTGCTATGGAACACAGCACGAAACAGCCAGTCAGAACTCGAAGACTGCATTGTTTTTATTTAAGTTCCTATTCTTGAAGGAAATAAAAAGCATCAACAGATAGTAGAATAATCTCTTCTCAGCTATTACTGGCCATAAATGAAAATTTAGATTGTGTGCCTCTCTCCTTTCATGAGAATGAAGGATTGGATGTCTGGAATTTCGGGTTACTCAGGACTCCCAGAGAGAGTGAGTTATCAGAGTCAGCGTCAGGCTTTTACCTGGAGGGCTAGGGAGAGGATAGGAAGGTGTTTTTGTGTGCATACTATCACTGAATAAGGTGAGTTTATGAACAGTATATAGCAACCATGAGAAAGGGAGAAATGGAAGTTTCTAGCGAGCAGGAGTTACTTGAAGGATGGAAGACCAGAGTTCTTTTCTTGATCCCCAGTGTTGGTAAGGGTAGGGAAATAGATTAATAACTCTAATATATTTGAGTGTTACTATAATTAGAAACATCAGATTATAATATGTGCTTATCTAACCGTTCCATATTTTGGATTTTATTTAACCG
Organism: Taxidea taxus jeffersonii; assembly: GCA_003697995.1. Taxonomy (NCBI): domain Eukaryota; kingdom Metazoa; phylum Chordata; class Mammalia; order Carnivora; family Mustelidae; genus Taxidea; species Taxidea taxus. The sequence continues at coordinate 25,417 of RCUC01168795.1, forward strand.
AAGTTCTTGATGCAAGTTTGTAGAGAGATACATACTCATTTGTTGTTTATTGAAGACTTGTTTTATTTTATTTAGTTTTTACTTTGTGAATAAATGAGATCATTATCATTAGTAAGCATGTGTCTGCATCATGAGTATAACAGGAGTTTGGTATTTGATAGATTTTAGATTTGTTTTAATATCAGGAAATGCAAACAGCTTTTTTTTTTTTAAGATTTTATTTATTCATTTGAGGGAGAGTGAAAGAGAGAAGCATATTCCCTAATGAGCAGGGGGCCCAATGTGGGGCTTGATCCCAAGACCTTGTGATCATGACCTGAGCTGAAGGCAGACACTTAATCGACTGAGCCACCCAGGTGCCCTGCCCTGCAAGCAACTTTCATCTTTATGGTTTTCCGTATTTCGGGTTTTCTTCCTGAAATGCAAACACATTAGACATAGAATGGGAAGAAGTTTACTTTATAATTTGCAAATATGGACATTAGTCAGAGAGGGAAAAGACCATTTTGATTTCACTTTTATCACTTTCCTTGCTGACAACATGGCTGGTTCTAACAAAGACAGAATAGATGGAAATCCATTAAGAACTCTACTTTATCCTCCTTTCTCCAGTAGCAGTAAACTAGTATCATTAATTATTTATTGTTACCATGTGATGCAGACCTGCTTCTAATTTAAAGGTACATTTTTCTTGCAAAATACTGTTTCTTTCCAGAATCATTGTCAGTTCAGAGGTGCTTGTGTGGCATAGTCAGGTGTCTGACTCTTGGTTCTGACTCAGATTGTGATCTCAGTCATGCGATTGAGCCCCAGCATTAAAATTTTAAAGATTTGGGGCAGCTCAGTGGGTTAAAGCCTTTGCCTTTGGCGTTGGGACTGGGGTCCTAGGATCAAGCCCCACGTCGAGCTTTCTGGTCGGCAGGGGCCCTGCTTCCCTCCCCCCACCCCCCCGCCTGCCTCTCTGCATACTTGTGATCTCTCTCTCTCTCTGTCAAATAAAATTTTTTTTTTTTAATTTTAAAGATTTTATTTGAGAGAGAGACTACATGAGAGAGCACAAGCAGTGGGGAGGGGCAGAGGCAGAGGGAGAAGCAGACTCCCAGCTGAGCAGGGAGCCTGAAGAGGGCCTCCATCCCAGGATCCTGGGACCACAACCTGAGCTGAAGGGAGACGCTTAACCTACAGAGCCACCCAGGCGCCCCTGCATATTAAAATTTTAAAATAAATTTGTTTATTTTCTGATAGTGAAAGAGTTATAATTTATTGTTGAAATGTTGAAAATACAGGAAAAGTTACGCACATAGGCGCATACCCTTGTCATTCCTGCATTCAGCACCACTGACATTTGGGTGTGTCATTCCTGCATTTCTCTTTTCTACTCTTTTTTTTTTTTAAGATTTTATTTATTTACTTGACAGAGAGAGATCACAAGTAGGCAGAGAGGCAGGCAGAGAGAGAGGAGGAAGCAGGCTCCCTGCTGAGCAGAGAGCCCAATGCGGGGCTCGATCCCAGGACCCTGGGATCATGACCTGAGCCGAAGGCAGAGGCTTAACCCACTGAGCCACCCAGGCGCCCCTCTCTTTTCTACTCTTAATGTGTACCGTTGGACTGGGGCTCTGCATTGCCGGAAGTGCCCAGGAAAGTCCGTGTGTGTGACTTCCTCTCTCATTAAGTAGTGCTTACTCTTCAGCGCCACTGGGATCATCTTTGCTCTTTCTAGGTTGGTTGGTTTGTTTTAAAATATTTGAGAAATGTGGTTGGAAAAGGAACAATGGAACAGCAGGAGGAGGGGAGGACCGTTAAATAAAGGCTGGAAAAATTCCATTCTTGAGAAGCTGACAGACATGCCTGATAAGTTTGATATATGTGAGGAAGCAGAATAAAACTAGAGTAAGAATACTTTGTCACTCAGAAACAGTGCTCATTCAAAAACAAATCCAAGTGTCACCGCCCTGGAATAGGCAAAGATTTCCTGTGATCATGAAGGTACTACTCTTCTATGTTTTCTTGAAGTTTGACTGTTTTACCTTTTGTATTTTTTAACCCCCCTTAAAAAAAAAAAAGTAGGGACTCCTGGGTGGCTCAGTTGGTTAAGCGGCTGCCTTCGGCTCAGGTCATGATCCCGGCGTCCTGGGATCGAGTCCCACGTCGGGCTTCTTGCTCGGTGGGGAGCCTGCTTCTCCCTCTGCCTCTGCCTGCCACTCTGTCTGCCTGTGCTCGTGCTCTCTCTCTCTAACTAATAAATAAATAAAATCTTAAAAAAATTAAAATTAAAATTAAAAAAAAAGTAGCGGTGCCTGGGTGGCTCAGTGGGTTAATCCTCTACCTTCAGCTCAGGTCATGATCTTGGGGTGCTGGGATCGAGCCCCTCATAGGGCTCTCTGCTGAGAGCCCCCCCCACCTCTCTGCCTACTTGGGATCTCTTTCTCTGTCAAATAAGTAAATAAAATCTTAAAAAACTAACTAACTATCTTACTAACTAACTAAATAATTAAATAAAAGTTCTGTACCCAGTGGGGGGCTCATACAACCTGATCAAGAGTCTCATGCTCCACCAACTGAGCCAGCCAGGTGCCTCACCTTTTGTGTGTAAGTCTGTTTAATGTATATGGTGTGAAGAGGGGTCAGTCAGAAAACTAAGATTAAAAAGATACGTTTAGGGTGCCTAGGTGACTCAACCGGTTAAGCCTCCAACTCTTGGTTTGGGCTAGGTCATGATCTCAGCATCATGAGATCGAGCCTCACTGGGTTCCGCAGTGGGTATGAAGGCAGCTCAAGATTCTCTCTCTCCCTCTCCCCTGCTCCCAAAAAAGAGAATCATTTACAGTGTCATCGAAAAGCATCAAACACCTGGAATAAATCTAAAGAAAGATGTTTGAGAGAAGAGGAAGGATGTGTAAAAAACTACATAGAAACTATGAAGGATTGCTGATGGAATTAGATAAGTGTGTGTAAATTGAGAAGCTGTTTCTAGAATTTATGAGAATGGGAAGGACCAAGAACATTGAAAGCAAAAGTGTTTTCAGAGCTTGGTTTGTGGACTCCTGAGTGTCACTCAGACCTTTTCAGGGGCTTTGTGAGATCGAAACGATTTCATAACAACAGTAACATGCTACTTGCCTTTTCCATGTGTTGATTTTGCAAAAGCTGTTGTGGGTAAACTCAACATGAACCAAGTCAGGGGCACTAAATTGTGCTAGAGTTGTCACTGTGTTCTTCACCTCTGTGCATTTCCAGTAAATCAAACAAAAAACTAAAATGACAAGTTCCACTTAAGAATGTTCTTGACAAAATAGTACAGTTTATTATTTTAATAAGTTTCAATTCCTCCTGTTTGTTTGTTGTTGTTTTTTTTTAATTTTTTAGGGGTGGGGCAGAGGGAGAGGGAGAGAGAAATCCAAGTAGGCTATTCACTGAGTGTGGAGCTGGATGCAGGGCTGGATCTCACCACCCTGATACTGCGACCTGGGATGAAACCAAGAGTCAGAGGCTTAACCCACTGAGCCATCGAGGTTATTGTCTTCCAGAATTTTCATGAAATCTTTGAAACCCTTGTGGGTGATGGTCTCTTTTTGAATGATTTTAGGTTCTTTTATTTCTAACTCTCTTACTTTCATTTTAAAGGCATCTCAGAAAAGAGGAGATAAACATTTGAGCCTTGCCTGTCATTTAATTCATTATTACTCTGTTCAGATTCTGAAAATAATACCCTCCCCCCACATTAGAATGCTGTTAAACTTCTCTCAGGTCACTAAAAAAATATAATTTACAGTGTTGGGACTTGTCTCTCTGTCTCTTTGTTAAGTAGACTTATCAAATTATTTGGGAAATGCATTGTGACTCTGATAAATTTATTCACCATTGAAAAAACATTTCCAAAAGTTGGAATTTGAAAAATTTTTTGATTCATGTTTTACCTAGAGCAAATAATATTTGAAGGTGAAATTTTTCTTTAGGTGGTCATGCATATCAGAAACTAATGAATGAGCTGAAAATGTGTATCTATAAAGCAGAGTTGGTTGTTTTTTTTTTTTAATAAAAAATGTTCCAGAGACTGCAAAGCTGTAGTTAATAGATGAGAGTTGGTAGGAATAGATTGCCATAGTGAGTTTATGAATTGGCATGGTTGAGGGATAGTATATCCATATATGGTTTGAAGTAAACTGGCATCCAAAAGCAGTGGATAATAGAGCAGATTTGTTTTGTTGTCAAGATCACAGAAAACTGATTTGTCCCCCTCCTTTTAAAACATATAAACATTTGGTTGGAAGAACAAATACTGTTAAAATGTCTATACTGCCCATAATATTCTATAGACTTAATGCAGTCCCTATCAAAATACCAGCAGTATTTTTCACAGAACTAGAACAAATATTCCTAAAGTTTGTATGGAACCACCAGAAGACCTCAAACAGCCAAAGCAATCTTGAAAAAGAAAAACAAAACTGGAAGTATCACAATTCCAGACTTCAAGTTATATTACAAAGCGGTAGTACTTAAAACAGTATGGTACTTGTATAAAAGTAGACACATAGATCAGTGGAGCAGACTAGAAAGCCCAGAAATCAACCCATAATTATATGGTCAATTAATCTTTGACAAAGGAAGAATGAATATGCAGTGGGAGAAAGTCTTCTTCAACAAATGGTATTGGGAAAACTGGACAGCTAGCTACATGCAAAATAACAAAATTGGACCATATTTTTTTACCATATAAAAAAAAAACAACCCCACTAAAAATGAGTTAAAAGACCTAAATGTAAAAAAAAAAAAAAAAAAAAAAAAAAAAAAAAAAGACCTAAATGTGAGACCAGAAACCATAAAAATCATTGAAGACAGCGCAGGCAATAATTTCTTTTGACATCAGTTGTAACACTATTTTCCGAGATATGTCTCCTGAAGCAAGAGTAATAAAAGCAAAAATAAGCTATTTAGGGGGCACCTGTGTGGCTCAGTTGTAAAGCATCTGCCTTTGGCTCAGGTCGTGGTCCTGGGGTCCTGGAATCGAGCCCCATGTTGGGCTCCCTGCTCAGCAGGAAGACTGCTTCTCCCTCTCCCACTCCCCCTTGCTTATGTTCCCTCTCTCGCTGCCTCTCTTTCTGTCAAATACATAAATAAAATCTTAAAAAAAAAAACTATTTAGGACTACATCAGAATAAAAAGTTTCTGCACAGTGAAGGAAAAAAAATCAAAATTAAAAGGCATCTACAGAATGGGAGAAGATATTTACAAATGACATATCCAATAGAGGATTTTTTTTAATTTTTATTTTTTAAATATTTTATTTATTCATTTGACAGACAGATCACAAGTAGGCAGAGAGGCAGGCAGAGAGAGAGAGGAGGAAGCAGGCTTCCCGCTGAGCGGAGAGCCCGATGTGGGGCTCAATCCCAGGACCCTGGGATCATGACCTGAGCTGAAGGCAGAGGCTTTAACCCACTGAACCACCCAGGCGCCCCCCAATAGAGGATTAATATACAAAATATATGAAGAACTTATTCAGCTCAACACCGAAAAAATAGATAATCTGATGGAAAATGAGTAGAAGACATAAACAGACATTTCTCCAAAGAAGACATGTAGATGACCGACAGACACACAAAAAGATTTTGTTCAGCATCACTTATCATCAGGGAAATGCAAACTGAAACTACATCTGTCAGAATGGCGAGAATTAAAAACTCAAGAAATAAGTGTTGGTGAAGATGTGGATAAAAAAGCAACCCTTGAATGTTTATAGCAGCAATGTCCACAATAGCCAAACTATGGAAAGAACCTAGATGTCCATCAACAGAGGATGTCCAACAGAAGAGGATGTGGTATATATACAATGGAATACTATGCAGCCATCAAAAATTGAAATCTTGCCATTTGCAACAACGTGGATGGAACTACAGGGTATTATGCTTAGCGAAATAAGTCAGTTGGAGAAAGACAACTATCATATGATCTCCCTGATATGAGGAAGTGGAGATGCAACATGGGGGGTTTGAGAGGTAGGAAAAGAATAAATGAAACAAGATGAGATCGGGAGGGAGACAAACCATAAGAGACTCTTCATGTCACAAAACAAACTGAGGGTGGTCGGGGGAGGGGGGTAGGGAGAAGGTGATGGGGTTGTGGACATTGGGGAGGGTATGTGCTATGGTGAGTGCTGTGAAGTGTGTAAACCTGGCAATTCACAGACCTGTACCCTGGGGCTAAATATACATTATATGTTTATAAATAAATAAATAAATTACATGGGCAAATTAAAAAAAAAAAGCAACCCTTTTGGGATGCCTGGGTGGCTCAGTCTGTTAAGCATCTGCCTTCAGCTCAGGTCGTGATCCCAGGATGCTGGGATCAAGTCCTGTATTGTTGGGCTCCTTGCTCAGCAGGAAGCCTGCTTCTCCCTCTGCCTCTCCATCAGCCTATGTGCTCTCTCTCACTGATAAATAAATAAAATCTTAAAAAACAAACAACAACAAAACAAACACTTCTCTCTTAAAAAAAAAAAAGGGAACCCTCTTGCATTGTTGGGAATGAGAACTGGTGCGGCCACTTTAGAAAACAGTATGCAGGGGTGCCTGGGTGGCTCAGTGGGTTAAAGCCTCTGCCTTCAGCTCGGGTCATGATCCCAGGGTTCTGGGATCGAGCCCCGCATCGGGCTCTCTGCTCAGCTGGAAGCCTGCTTCCTCCTCTCTCTCTGCCTGCCTCTCTGCCTGTTTGTGATCTCTCTGTCAAATAAATAAATAAAATCTTTAAAAAAAAGAAAACAGTATGCAGTTTCCTCAAACAATTAAAACCAGAAAAAAAAAAGTTAAAAATACTACTGGGTATTTACCCCAAAAATACAAAAACATGAATTCATAGGGATACATGTACCCTTATTCTTATTGCAGCATTATTCATAATAGCCAAACTATGGAAGTAGCTCAAGATAGGTGAATGGATAAAGAAGAGTGGGGTGTGTGCGTGCACGCATACACGCAGGAACATTACTCAACCATAAAGAAGAATGAAATCTTGCCATTTGCAAAAACGTGGATGGAGCTGGAGAATATAATGCTAACTGAAATAAGTCAATCAGAGAAAGGCAAATACCATATGATCTCACTCATGTGGAATTTAAGAAACAAAACAAAAGAGCAAAGGAAAAAAAGAGACAACAGACTCTTTATATAGAGAGAACAAAGTAGACTCTTTATATAGAGAGAACAAACTGATAGTTAACAGAATGGGGTGGGGTGGGGGCATGGGTGAAATAGGTGATGGGAATTATAGCATTCACTTAATCACAATGAAAAAAAGTTTTTTTAATGTAAACAAGGGCACCTGGGTGGCACAGTGGGTTAAGTGTACAACTCTTGGTTTCAGCTCAGGTTCTGATCTCAGGGTAATAAGATCAAGCCCCGAGTCAGGCTCCAGAGTCTGCTCCAGCACAGAATCTGCTTGGGACACTCTCTCCCTTTGGGGCACCTGGGTGGCTCAGTCGTTAAGTGTCTACCTTTGGCTCAGGCCCTGATCCCATGGTCCTGGGTTCGAGCCCTGCTTCGGACTCCCTGCTCCGGGGGAAGCCTGTGTCTCCTTCTCCCACTCCCCCTGCTTGTGTTCCCACTCTTGGCTGTGTCTCTCTCTGCCAGATAAATAAAATCTTTTAAAAAATGTAAACATTTGGGGAGAATATGTAATATATTGACATGGCTCAAAATCATTGTGGGGTTCAAAATCAAAATGTGGAGTACACAGTAAAATTTCTTGCTCCTATACACTCCCCCAGCCCATCACTATTCCTAGAATCTTGTGTATTCTTCCAGAAACATTTCATGTACATAGAAGCAATGAGGTGTGTGTGTTTGTGTCTGTAGTAAGTCGTGGAGTAAATTACACTATTATATTATACATTGTGAACATGCTCTAAAGGCACCTACCTATATGAGTTGTGTCTTTCCACAGTAAGCTTTATTCAGTCAAAGCAAGGTTAACATAATTGTAAAGCATGTTCGGGGTTTCGGACTCAGTGACATTTCACTATGCATTCAGCTTGCCTTCATACAGGGCACACAAAGCAAAGCACAGTACAAAGTCACACAGCAGACAAGATACAGTAAGGGGTAAGAAGTTAACGAACCAGATGCCAAGTCAGTCTTTTGAGTACATGGTTGAGATGAGGTCTTGGTTCCATCCAGGTCAGGTCTTGGTGCTTACTGCTTATTAGGTTCGATCACTGGAGCATCTCTGTTGTGGTCAGAGATCAATCTGGCAGAGCTTTCAGGGGCAGTTGCCTTTTTAATGCACCCAGACATGGAAGGGTCAGCATCTAGAGAGTCTGTTTGCTGCAAAAGGCCTTCATTTTTAAAGGAGTATAGTCAGTCTTGGACCTTTGCAGGCCTCTTCTAGTTGTACTGATTATCAGCTCTCAGTTCTTCCGGGCTGTCTTGCAGGTTATCAGTTTTGGATGCCATCAGCCCATCCTGGTTTCGGTGGTATCTGGTCTTAGCTGTAATGCCTTTGGCTTTACATTATTGCTTGATATGAGTCACTGCTTGATAAGAGTGACTCCATCTTACTCTCTGTGTTGTGGTTTTTAAATGAAATTATTTTGGTCATAATTCCATATCTGATAGTAAAGATCTGCTTTATTCTTTTCTGTAGCTGTTTTATATGTCTAATTTGTTTAATCATAATTGACAAATACTTGGTTCATTTTAGTCTTCTGGTGTTAAAACTAATCCTGCAAAGAATAGACTTGTGCATGGGTCACTTCACACGTGTGCTTTTGAGGAGGTGTACAAAATAGATTATACCAAGTAAAATAGATAAGAATGTCCTAATTATGTTTAGGGTTTTGTAATTTGTAAGTTTAAGTCTGTTGAGGCCTTTTTTTGTCATCTTTAGAGAAAACAACAACCAAAAATGTTAACTAAAGCTCTGTGCCTAATGTGGCGTTTGAACTCACAACCCTGCATGCTCTAGTGAGTGAGTCAGCCAGGTGACCTGAGAAAACAATTTTTAAAAGACTTAGGTTTATTGAAAAATAGGTAGTGATGCTAACATAGAACTCCCTTAAATTTGCAGACTCTCTTCGGATTAGCTATTAATATTAAAGGAACTTATTTGGAATCTAAAAAAAGATTCTAACAAAAGAATTTTTCTTCCTGTACTAATTTTTATTATGCCAGTGTTTTTATTTTAAGATGTTAGGTTTTTGCGATTTTATTGCTGTTTGTAAACAAAATTTTAATTAGCCAAAGGAGTACAGTTGATGACTATGAGTAGTCCTGCTTAAAAAACTAGCACAAGAGGGGCGCCTGTGGCTCAGTTGGTTAAGCATCTAGTCCTTGGTTTCAACTCAGGTTATGGCCTCATGGGTCATGGGATGGAGCCCCACATTGGCGGGGGGGGGGGGGGGGGGAAATGGGGGGGGCCTGCACTCAGCAGGGAGTCTGCTTGAAGATTCTCTCTTGCCCCTCCCCCTGCTCGCACTCTCATGCTCACGGTCTCTCTAATGTGAAATAAATCTAATAAAAAAAGGAAACTAACATAAGGAAGTTAATTACTTAGCATGCTTAAGCTCATAGGATTGCTTAGTAGAAGAAAGAGGAAAAATACAGTGAAGAGAAAACCATACCACAATTTGACATTTTAAAGTCTACCTGTTCAGCACACTTCTTCTTGAATGTTGTCTTTGTATGGCATAATCTTTACCTCAAAATGATTATCCTCTGTGGGTTGAAGTGTTTCCTTCTCTGACAAGAATCCCAGTGCAGAATGGGCTGGGTGAATCCCAGAATCCCCCTGGGCTGGATGAAAATATATTCTACATGTTGTCCCAAGCTCTGGTGTTCACATGGTTGTGAAAATGCCTTTGAGATTTTTTTGGTAATCAGAACGATTTGTCATGCTGTGCTAGGAAAGAGGACCTTCCTGATACCTACTGACTTCTTTTGGACATTCCTCTTTCTTCTAGCTATAAAAGACAAAAGTAGGGGCACGTGAGTGGCTCAGTCGTTAAGTGTCTGCCTTCAGCTCGGGTCATGATCCCAACATCCTGGGATCGAGCCCCACATCGGGCTCTCTGCCCAGCAGGAAGCCTGCTTCTCCTTCTTCCATTCCCCTTGCTTGTGTTGCCTCTCTTGCTGTATCTCTCTCTATCAAATAAATAAATAAAATCTTTAAAAAAATAAAAGGCGAAAGTGGTACTAAGAGAAGAATCTTTTCCCCCCTTGAATTACTCTTTGATAGTTCATTTTGTATTTGTTATCCAATCTCCAGAATCATGGATTCAGGTTTTGTTCCTTTGGTTTTCTCCACATGCCACAGAGAGAATGAGCTTTCCAAAACCTTACTTGTCATTTTTCTTTGTAGAGTCCATTGATCTGGGGCGCCTGGGTGGCTCCGTGGGTTAAGCCTTTGCCTTCAGCTCAGGTCATGATCTCAGGTTCCTGGGATCCAGCCCTGCATCGGGCTCTCTGCTCAGCAGGGAGCCTGCTTCCCTACCTCCTCTGCCTGCCTCTATGCCTACTTGTGATTTCTCTCTCTCTCTCTGTCAAATAAATAAATAAAATCTTAAAAAAAAAAAGAATTCATTGATCTATCACATTAAACCCAGACTTCTCTTCTTGGCTTTTTATTTCTTTACCTTACCTACTCAGACAGCTGTTCCAGGTTTTGTTTTATTGGACTTCTTTAGTTTTTATTTCCTAACATCTGTTAAAGCAGTATTAACAGAAAATGTATCTTTGAATAGAAATATTTAAAGTCCAGATTTCTTTCTCCCTTCTTGGTCCTTTTTATAGTCTGAAGATATAAAATCAGATTCTTTCACTTTTGTTAGAGGGTCTTTCAGGTGTTGGTTTCTTTATCTTTTTTTTTTTTTAAGATTTTATTTATTTATCTGACAGAGATCACAAGTAGGCAGAGAGGCAGGCAGAGAGACAGGGGGGAGGAAGCAGGCTCCCCGCTGAGCAGAGAGCCTGATGCAGGGCTTGATCCTAGGACCCTGAGATCATGACCTAAGCCGAAGGCAGAGGCTTAACCCACTGAGCCACCCAGGCGCCCACAGGTGTTTGTTTCTTAAATGCGTAAGAAAACTGTGGTTCCGGGGCGCCTGGGTGGCTCAGTCAATTAAGCATCTGATTCTTGGTTTTGGCTCAGGTCATGAAGTCTTGGGATCGGGCCCCACGTTGGGCTCTGTACTCAGCACAGACTCTGCTTCAGATTCTTTCTCCCTCTCCCTCTTACTCACTCTCTCTCAAATGAATAAAATCTTTAACTAAAGGAAGGGAGGGAGGGAGGGAGAAAGGAAGGAAGGGAAAGAAAGACTGGTTCATCCGCTCTAGAGCAGAGATTCTCAACCAGGGACAGTTTTGTCTCCCAGGGGCATTCAGCAAAGTCTGAACAGTTTTGGTTGTCCCAGCTAGGTGTGGGGGTGCTACTATTGTCCAGTGGGTCGATGCCAGGAATACTGTTAAACACCCTGTGTACATAGGACAGCCTACCACAGCGAAGAATTCCCTGGCTTCCTATGTTAATAATGCTAAGGTTGGGCCTGGGTGGCTCAGTGGGTTAAAGCCTCTGCCTTCGGCTCAGGTCATGATCTCAGGGTCCTGGGATGGAGCCCTTCATCGGGCTCTCTGCTCAGTGGGGAGCCTGCTTCCTCCTCTCTCTCTCTCTACCTGCCTCTCTGCCTACTTGTGATCTCTGTCTGTCAAATAAATAAATAAAATCTTTAAAAAAAATAATGCTAAGGTTGAGAAAACTTGGTGTAGACTCATGGTAAGTAATCTTTGCTTCCTTGGTATATGTATTAATTATACAAATTTATAATCTTTGTTTAATTAGGATCTCCCTTTTTACTTTAAATTTAAATTGCAGGGCGCCTGGATGGCTCAGTTGGTTAAACAACTGCCTTCAGCTCAGGTCACGATCCCGGAGTCCTGGGATCAAGTCCCACATCAGGCTCCCAGCTCCATGGGGAGTCTGCTTCTCCCTCTGACCTCCCCTCTCATGCTGTCTCACTCTGTCTCTCTCTCTCTCAAATAAATAAATCTTTAAAAAAAAAATTTAAATTGTATTTTTAAAAGTCAAATATAGGGACGCCTGGGTGGCTCAGTTGGTTAAGCGGCTGCCTTTGGCTCAGGTCATGATCCCAGAGTCCTGGGATCGAGTCCCACATCGGGCTCCTTGCTCGGCGGTGAGCCTGCTTCTCCCTCTGCCTCTGTCTGCCTGTGCTCGCTCCTGTGCGCTCTCTCTCTGTCTGACAAAATAAATAAATGAAATCTTTAAAGACACTTGCCTTAAAAAAAAAAGTCAAATATATGTGTATAGTTATATAATAATATCCAAGGCAGTCATAAGCCTAGTTCCCCTCCACAGGCATTTTCAGCTTTTCTCTGTGGCTTCTGTATTTACACCACTCTTACACTGCTGCTGTTACTTTTTCAGTTTTCTAAATCTCTACTTTCTCTTCTCTTTTCCTTTCCTTCATGCTCCTAATATATCACAACATTTTTTTATACTTAATAATCATTCATTGTATTTTATGAACATGTAAGGATTCCCCATGTATTCTTTCTTGTACAACCTTTTGTTTTCCTTGAACTTAATTGTTTTGGCATTCTTTTCGATTAGTCTTCTAAAATAGAAAAAATTCTTAGTCCTTGCTTATCTTGTACATGTTTTCTGTACTTAGCCAGTGATTTGTTTAGGCATATAATTCTGCTCTGGAAATCATTTCATTCAGAATTTTGAATATTTCCTTTAGTCCTATTTAACTGTGTTGCTGTTGTGAAATGTAATTATCTGAAAGCATTTTGGATCTTTGAACTTCATTATTTTTTTGTTTGGTTGTCCACTGTGTTCAGTGGATTAAATGCTGTGTAAAACTGTCTATTCGCTGAATTTCTAATCACAGAACCTAGCATTGTTTTTATATGAGAAACTGTTCAGAATCCTGAGCAACTGTAAGGCTCATAAGGCCATTGAGAAAAATGCCTTTTTAAAAAAAGATTTATTTAGGGGCACCTGGGTGGTTCAGTCATTAAGTGTCTGCCTTCCACTTGGGTCATGATCCCAGGGTCCTGGGATCGAGCCCCGAATTGGGCTCCCCACTCTGTAGGAAGCCTGCTTCTCCCTCTCGCACTCCCCCACTCCCCGGCTTGTTTTCCTTCTCTCGCTGTCAAATAAATAATATAAAATAAAATAAAAAAAGAAATAGAAGGAAATTGTTAAAAAAAAGAAGGGCGTGCACTAGTGTGTGTACACGCGCTTGTGGGTAAGTGTATGGGAGGGGCAGAGGGAGAGGGAGAATCTTGTAGACTCTCCCTGCTGAGCCTGGATTCCTCTTGGGGAACTTGATCTCACCACCCCGAGATCATGACCTGAACCAAAATCAGGAGTTGGATGCTTAACTCACTGAGCCACCCAAGTACCCTGAAAAATGCCTTTTTTTAATAAAAAGAAAAAAATTCTTTCATTGAACAAGAAGGGGTTTAGTCAGACCCTGCATCTCTGTACTAGTGGTTTTCAAGTTCACTGTGCTTAATGATCACCTGGTGATGCTTGTTTTCTATGTAGACTCCTTGATCCCTCCCTGAGATACTTAGATTCAGTAAATCTGACTGAGGATCATCTGGTGATACTTATCAGCCAAATGGATTTCTTGATCCCTCCCCAGGATATTTGGCCTCAGTGAGTCTGCTGTGGCACTAAGAAATTTGCATTTTCCTAAGTGGGGACCCTAGTCAAGCTGCAGTGCTATGAAACTGAGAGCCTTCAGGCAGTGGGGAAATGGATGCTCATTTCAGCTTCCTCTTTTATTTATACAAATAGGGAGCATCTTTAAATAAAAGAAATATATAATTTATGCACATTTTTACATGTGGTGGTCGAGTCTGTGGGATTTTGCTGAACACCTGTTAAGCAGATAGCAGACCGATCAGCACCTGCCGTTAGACATGGGACTGTATTGTGTCATAATTATTGATTCACATGTCTGTCTGTCCCAGCACGCTGCACAGTCTCTGAAGCAGGACAGGATGTTCTTAAAAACCTTTTTCAGTGATCTGTGAGAAAGTGTGTTGTCTCTATAGAAATTTTGCCGTATAGTTCCCTGTAGAAGAGTGGTATGAATAATGACATAGGCCTGCAGTGATCTTTTTTGTGTTAAGGTCTTTAATGGGTTTTGTATTTATATCATCATCTTTGGATATCTTTATTCCTTAAGGATTAAAGTGTGGTAAAAGAGAACAATTAGGATCATTGCTTGAGATTCAGCATCAACCAACTGGGTTATCTTTTTTTTTTTTTAAGATTTTATTTGTTTATTTGACAGACAGAGATCACAAGTAGGCAGAGAGACAGGCAGGGAGAGAGGAAGGGAAGCAGGCTCCCTGCTGAGCAGAGAGCCCCATGTGAGGCTCCATCCTAGGACCCTGGGATCATGACCTGAGCAGAAGGCAGAGGCTTTAACCCACTGAGCCACCCAGGTGCCCCTGGGTTATCTTTATAACAGTTTGCTGATAGTTCCTTTGGTTTGGTGTAGTCTTAAAATTCGTCATTTTTTTCTGTGAGCCAAGATTTGTTCAGCATAAAGGAAACCAGCACTTTAAGTCTCTTTTTAAACTACTTTTATCAACAACTCTTGGCGTGGTAGCACATGTGTTAATTACATATTCATATTTACTTCATAAAATAATTCTGACTCAACCTCCTGCTTTGTTAGCTGTTAGTATATGTACTTGAATATTTTAAGCGTCAGATTTTCATTTTTAATTTGGGAGAAAATATGCTGCTATAGTAAAGAAAATTTAAAAATGAAAATCACCTATTATTTTTTCATCTTTGCATAAAAGTTACATTCCTCCAAATAATTTATATTTTAGATTGGCTGGGTGATTTTGTAATCATGTTGTATCTCTAAAACAGTATCTAATCAGCATTTCCTTATCTATTAATGTAATTATGAAAATAATGGTTTGATGATTCCGTTTAAATCATCTTGTCATTTCCCACGGTATGGAGGAGACTAATGCTGTATTGTTTGTATGAATTTGCAGTGTCAGTTAACCCTTAACATCTGAACAGCTCTTAAAGAAAGTGGTATCTATTAAAACAACATTCAGCTTTTGGTCCTTTCCATTAATAAAACAAAAAACAAAAAAACACCCAACTTAGAGAACTATAAAAACCCAGAATTTATTTCTTCTAAGTGATTAAGTACTAAATGTTGGAAATACTGCTCTTTCAGCTGTTAGAGAGGCAAAAAAAAGAAACTGAAGCCTATTTTTGGAAAGCCCATTCGGTCTGTAAGCACGCTGCACGCGTGAGGCGCACACGTCCGCAGGTCACAGAACTTCTGTGGCAGCTGTAGATGTGCAAACCTCAGCAGAGCAGTTTCCCTGCCCAGAATTCTGTCCTTCCTAAGGGCCTGTCAGGTAATTGTTGGCTGTGAGTGTTGTTATGTGCTCTGAAGTAATCATGTTAATTTTTCTTCTTCAGTAATATGCACGAATAAAATTAGAAAAACCAAAAACCTTTATAACTCTCACTAACCAAATTAGAGACTTGACAGGATAATATGGAAAGAACACATGCTCTCAGAAGTCTTATGAAGTGATATTAACTAGAGCTGATTACCAGAAAAAGATGTTTTTATGAGGAGAAATTTTTTTAAATCTGAGGAATGTACATTTGCAAAATGTTTAGTAAACTGTGATTGTTGATCTGTGTATGAGCATTCTGCATTTTATTTTGCTTTTGGTAATTTTTTCCTCTCAGTTGTTTTCCACTCTGATATTCCAACAGCCTGTTCTTCCAGCTTCCCATTCAAGGCGTATGTGATACGTTTGGATTTTGCTCGTCATTTTGTGGGTTGCAAGCAGTGACTTCTCTTTACAAAATCAAATGACATTATGACATTTAAAAAATATTTTGTGTGTCCTGACCAATTATCTATAATCTGTATCAAAACTCTCTTGTCAAATTTGTGGCTCCACAGAATTTTTCACACTAGTGAGGATAATTATACACGTGTTTGTAATAAATGCCTCTACCTAGATAACCTTAATTTTTCTCAAGTCTAGAGATTCTCAAGTCTAGAAATTTCCTTACTTTTTTTTTTTTTTTTTAAATAGACATTCATTTTCAAACTTACACCCAGGGCTATATGATCAAAGGTAAATACCATCAGACTTCAAGTTCTGTAAATCTGTAGATCTTTTATTTTGCCCTTTACTTTATAGCAGTGTCTTTAAATTTTAACTAGGCTTTAGAGCAGTGTCAATAAAGGTAAGTTAGTTAATCTTGATATGAGTGTGTATTATTTTTAGGTTCTCATACGCAGTGGCTACTTAAAAAAATCCAAAGATTCTTTTAGGTACCGGTTTGCACAGTGAAGTCTTATCTAAAGTTTTTGTATAAAATCGCCTCATCTTAACTCTTTATAGATTGAGAAACTCACTTCTGATCAGAAGGTTTCATTGTACTCCTTTTTTTTTCTTTAATAATTAGGAAATACCTATCAAGTGTTTTATGTTATAAAGATTTACTGTCTAACACAGTTCCTTCCACAGGTTAGCCTCGCAGTTAATGTCTACAGACAGTCCTGGTTTTTTTTGTTTTTGTTTTTGTTTTTAGGTTACGCAACACCAGGATTGTATAGCAAGTCTAAGTATATACATATATGTATATTCCTAACTGCCATCTAGTTTCTTAGCATCAAATTTACATTCTATGTTCTTAATTTTGTATATGTCATCACCGTGAAGGTGATGTGGCTTTTCTTACATTTATCCACTTTTTCCCTCTTTCAACAGGGGAAAATGCAGTGTTGCCCTTCTGAATGAGACAGAGTCAGTATTGTCATATCTTGATAAAGAGGTAATTCACAACTACACTTGTTTTTTTTTTTCCCCCCTTGATTTCACATGAACCCCATACCTTTGAGTTTATTTCTTCTTGCACCAAGTTATTGCACTAGGAGAACAGCATTATATGAAAGTATAATGACTAGAATACATTTAGATAATTTGATTTTTCTGGTTAACTGAGATAACATTTGGCAAAAACTTGTGTATGGTTTTTTTCGGTTGGTAATGAAAGGCTTTATACAGTATGATGATTTAGTTGGTAGTAGAAGAACTGTTTTTGGCTTTATGAAAGTGACTTCTGTATACTTGGTACTCCTCCCTGTTTTTTTGTTTTTGTTGTTTTTCAAATAAACAGTTTTTCTTTTAGACTTTTTCTAAATGAGATCTTAATTCATGGTCTGCTTTCTTTCCTAAAATCCCAATAAACTTTGTCAACTAAAAATGTTTCTTTCTGTAAACTTCAACAAGAAACATTTTAAACATTTTTTTAACAAGTTGAATGAGAGCATATGGTTCATTGGAGGGAGGAGATTCCTCTAAACAGAATAGTCTACAGTGGGAAAATTTTTACTGTTGATGTTTTAGTATATAACCTTTATAATTTCATGGTGTTTTTGTTTTCCCAGATCTTTATTTTTTGTATGTATGTGTGTGCATATGTGTGTGTATATGTACTTTATATATGTGTGTATATGCTTTTAAACAATTAAAGGGGGGTGCCTGGGTGGCTCGGTCGTTAGGTGTCTGCCTTCGGCTCAGGTCATGGTCTCAGGGTCCTGAGATTGAGCCCCACATTGGGCTCTCTGCTCATCGGGGAGCCTGCTTCTCCCTCCCACTTCCCCTGCTTGTGTTCCCTCTCTCACTGTGTCTGTCAAATAAATAAATAAAATCTTAAAAAAAAAAGAATTAAAGGGATATATTTTCTATGAAAAAGTTTTTTATTATACTTAAAATATTGCTTAAAATTTAAAAAATACTTAAAATATACTTTAAATAATTATACTTAATATATATACTTAACATATTATACTTAAAATGTTGTCCCCTCATCTCAAATGAAGAATGCATAACTGCAAAAGATGTTGAAAATCTAATAGAGAAAACTAAGGGAAAGTAAATACTCAAGGCAGAAAGAAGATTGATAGTCTTTATAACTTATACATGGGAAATTTAGAAAAGAATGTAGCAGTGTTTTTCAGTCAACATATGGATAACAGTATGGAGAAAGATAATGCTCAGAAATTAGCATTAGTTCACAAAAGCAGAAATAAAAGGAAGAAACACTGAGTATGTTTCAGTGTATTTTACTGGTGTATTTGGCTGTTAAGACAGTGTAATTTTTTAATTTCTAATTTTTAAAGAAGTTTTACTTTTAAGTAATCTCCACACCCAACGTGCGGCTTGAACCTATAACCCTAGGATCAAGAGTCACATGCATGCTCCACTGACTGAGCCAGTCAGATGCCCCAACAGTGTCATTTTTTAAAAAGTGGTATTTTTGCCTTCTCATTTGTTGTTAGTAATTTCTATATGCTAAGAATTGTAGGAGATGAAAATTTGCAAAGGACTTTAGGATTTTTTTTCTGTCCATTTGATTTTTAAGCACTTGGTCCTGTATCAGTCTTTGGGAGAGGAACTGACGTCTCTGGCAGTGTATTTGAGGAAAACTTTTTTTATTCAGAGAGAGCAGTTTAGTAAAAATAAAACTGCTTACGTTATATTCTTTTTTCAATTTGAAAAACACTTATTCTTTTTTTTTTTTTTTTTTTTACTTCTTTATCTGTTATAAGACCATGCTTGAGAAAATCTGGTTTTTAAAATATTGAAATTGGCATATTTGAGGATGGTAACTCAAAGGACAACTTTCTAATCATGAGTTTTTACTTGTTGAAAAATTACATTTACATTTTAAACAATTTCCCATATCAGGCAGGACATATAAATTTAAGGAATTTTTTTTTTCTTTTAGAGAGCGCATGTGAGCGAGCACAAGTTGGGGAGGGGCATAGGGAGAGGGAAAGGGAGAGAGAATTTTTTTTTTTTAAAGATTTTATTTATTTATTTGACAGACAGAGATCACAAGTAGGCAGAGAGGCAGGCAGAGAGAGAGGGGAAGCAGGCTCCCTGCTGAGCAGAAAGCCCGATGCGGGGCTTGATCCCAGGACCCTGGGATCATGACCTGAGCTGAAGGCAGAGGCTTTAACCCACTGAGCCACCCAGGCGCCCCAAGAAAATTTCTTGATCAGAAAAACTAATTGGGAGAGAGAATCTTAAACAGACTCCAGGCTTAGCACAGAGCCCAACATGGGGCTCGATCTCATGACCCTGAGATCATGACCTGAGCTAAAATCAAGTGTTGATTGCTTGATTGATGGAGCCACCCAGGTGCCCCAAATTTAAGGAGTCTGAAGCAACCTGGGTGGCCCAAAATAATAATTTCATCTCATTTTACTGACAAGTATGGCAGAATCCTATTTTTATAGAATGCTGTGCTGACATATTTTACAGAATAAAAGTGACCAGAGGTATGTCCTCTTTTGAAGTCGATGGTGTGCCAGTGGCCAGTGATTATGTATTGACCTCCCCTGTTAACCTATGAAGCAGGTTGATTTATATATTCTGCATATTTTTCTTTTCCCTAGGGAGCACTTTTTATATGCGTAAATTGTCACATTGTTGTGTCTTCTTAGCAATTTTATTGTTTAAGCTTTTCTTCTAACAGTGACCCGTGATTAAAACAGTGCAGTTTCTGAATGGATGGTATCACCTTGTTTTGTTCTCTCCTTTCCCTTTATCATGGTCTGTAAGATCCTGAAAGGAGAAAGCCTTACAGTCTGGCAGGTATCTCTTACTTGCAGCCTGCTCACCAGGGTCGTGGTAAAATGGGGATGGTAGAAACAGGTCCCTCCAAGATATAAAGCAGAGTCATGCAGTGGATGACCCCCCAGAGTCATAGCAGGGAGCAGGGACAAGACTTTATAAGACATCTGGTGGTTTTGCAGAATTCAGCAAAGGCCTGGAGCCTGGTCATTTTATCCTTTAGGCTCAGTCAGTAGGGTCCTTTTGCATTCTAAAGGACCTTGGGTGCTGGCTTTGGCACCCAAAATTGGAACGATACTGAGAAGATTAGTATGGTCACTGTACAATGATGACACGCAAATCTGTGAGGTGTTCCATATTTTTGTGACGAAAGGGGCGGGTGGGAAGGACCTTGGAAAGTTCGTGGGTATGCTGGTAGTGGTAGGTATAGTTATAGTAGGTATAGTGGTAGGTATAGTAGTGGTAGGTATAGTTAAATGCAACTTTAAGAATGTTATGTTTATATGCCTATTTATATGTAAATATGAGTGCTTCAGGATTTAAAGGAGAACTGCTGAATTAGAATTAACAGATGTTTAAATAATACAATGTGACATTTTAATGAGTAAACTGCATTTAAGCTCAACTCTTCTAAACTTTATTTAATGTGAGATGTGTATGCATTTTAACATTTTGATAAAATGTGGATGGACACTTTAAAAGTAAGGGTGCCAGGTGTCCTCATTAGTGTAGGCTTTCGAGATTGAAATACGATATCAGGAGTCTGACTTTGACTTACAACTTCACTTTGCTAGCTTTCCAGAATCCTGTTTTAAAGTGGTTAAATGGTTTTATTTTAGACTAAAACAAACAACAAAGCTTGATAGTCTACCTTTATTGTAAGCTATTTATTTTTGCTTGATTTAATTTTACACTGTTGTACATGATGATAGTAACATCATTTTCTTCTTCAAGATCTATGAATTTATTCACCAAAATGAGATCTTACGTACTTTCTGAAGTTTCATGGTTTCTTTATGGTGACATTGGCCTTATTGCTCTATAAAAAGTAGAAGGAATTAAGTTTACCTAAATATTTTCTGTCATTTTTTTTTTTTCAGGACACCTTTTTCTACTCATTGGTCTATGACCCTTCAGTGAAAACACTGTTAGCTGACAAAGGTGAAATCAGAGTGGGGCCTAGATATCAAGCAGACATTCCAGAGATGCTCTTAGAAGGTATGTTTTCCTTTGGGTTTCAAGTCCTATGAAAACAAATATGTCTTGAAACTCAAATATCCTTTTCCTCATCTGGGAAAGGAGACTTTTAGGCCGAAGTTTAAATGTTATAAGTTCTTCCACTTGTAGAAATACAACAAATAGCAACAGAAAATAATTTGAGGAGTTGTTTATTTATTTTACATTTTTATGAGTTTTCTGGCTGCGTTTTCCTTTAATTTATATTTTGTTTTTTTTAAGTAGGCTCCATGCCCGGTGTGGAGCACAACATGGGCCTTGAACTCATGACCCTGAAATCAAGAGGGTCTGACACTTAACCAACTGAGCCACCAGGTGCCCCTGTGCTTTCCTTTTAAATGCTACTTTAAGAATGTTCACATTGTTGAACTTGTGTCTTAATGTGACACATCCACGCCTTGAGGTCCTGAATGCCCCTAGGTCATCTGTCTGAGGTGGCCTGGAATCTAGTGAACAGTTACATTTTGGTGGGGATTTGGGCAAATCTGGGGTAGTTTTTGTACTGGAGAGAGGATTCAGAGCTTTACATTTTATTTTTTAAAGATTTTATTTTATTTATTTGGCAGAGAGAGATCACAAGTAGGCAGAAAGACAGGCAGAGAAAGAGGGGGAAGCAGGCTCCCTGCTGAGCAGAGAGCCCAATGTGGGGCTCGATCGGGCTCGATCCCAGGACCCTGAGATCATGACCTGAGCTGAAGGCAGAGGCTTTAACCCACTGAGCCACCCAGGCGCCCCCAGACATGATCTCAGGATTCTGGGATTGAGCCCCACGTAGGCTCTCTGTACAGCAGGGAGCCTGCTTCCCCCTCTCTCTCTGCCTGCCTCTCTGCCTACTTTTGATCTGTATCTGTCAAGTAAATAAATAAAATCTTTAAAAAAAAAAATCTAAGTTCTTCCAGAGGTACCTGGCTGGCTCAGAAGTGTGTGACTCTTGATCTCAGGATTGTGAGTTCGAGCCCCATGTTGGGTATAGAGATTGTAAAATAAACTTTAAACAAAAATTAAAACAAAACAAGAATTCTTCCATTGGTCCTTCTTTCTCTTTATCTTGCCATACTTCTAAGAAAATGTACACAGAAAAGTTAAATCAACAGACACTCAAGATAGAGTTTGTGAACTTTAGTACACATTGGTGTTAGTAATGCCAGGCTACAGACATCTTTGTTCTCATGAACTTAAATACCAGGAAAGGTCAGTCAATAAAGATTAAGCTCAAAGGAAAGAACTCTGTGTCTGTGCTCACCTGTGTTTGGAAATGATTTTGAACAGACTGGGAGTAGTGAACCAGTTTATTATAGGTTGAGAAATTATATTTAATTGGCATTCTTATCTGTATAAATCAACTTATCTTTTATCTTAGTTTTTATGTTTTTAGTCCTTAATGTTTGATGTTAGACTTAAATCACTGTACCTAAGTATTCACTAAATTTTATTTTATTTATTTTTAATTTTTTAACAGATTTTATTTATTTTAGAGCAAGAGAGAGAATGTGAGCATGGGGGGAGGGACAGAGAGAGGGGGAGAGAACCTCAGGCAGGTTCCCTGTTGAGCATGGAGAGCCCACTGGGGGACTCGATGACATGACTCTGAGATCATGACCTGAGCCAAAACCAAGAGTCAGATGCTTAACCAACTGAGCTACCTGGGCACTCCTAACCTTGATTCTTTTTTAATTTTTATATAAACATATACTAAATATTATTTTATTTTTTAAAAACTTGATTTTTAAATTTCATGAACAATGCTGTAATGTGAATAATGGATTATTTTGTACTCTGGATATAACTGGCAAGGTAGATTTGCTGAGTCATAGGGCTTGTGTGTTTGAAATTTTATAGAAATGCCAAATTGTCTTCCAGGTAGTCATTTACAGGTGGGGTTTTTTCCCCTTGTTTTAATTAAGGTGTAATTCATATGTAGTACATCCCACCCTTTTTAGTGTACAGTTCTGTGAGTTTTGAACAGAAGTATATGTTCCTAGTGAGATAGTTCAATCAAGTCCATCTGCGCACAGGCCAAATGCCGGCAAGGTCCCTTGTGCCCGTGTGTGTATGGCACCCAGCCCAAATCCTGCATCCCCTAAGCAGCCTTTGTCACTCTTCCCTGAATGCTGATCCCTCCCATGTTTGAACTGTGCAGATGTTATCTTTAATACTATTTTTTATTATTTGACTTTAGAAATTTTGAAATCAACACCTGAGCTGTTGATTGTGTGGTTTTTCCCTTAAGCACTGAGCATAAGCCTTGATGTATAGAAAGCCTGGAATTTTTTTTTTAAGATTTTATTTTATTTTAGAATTATTTTTATTAATATATAATGTATTATCTGCCCCAGGGGTACAGGTCTGTGAAGCCTGGAATTTAAAAAAATATATATTTTATTTATTTATTCGACAGAGAGAGAGGGGGACGCAGGCTCCCCGCTGAGCAGAGTCCGATGCGGGGCTCAATCCCAGGACCCTGAGATCATGACCTGAGTCGAAGGCAGTGGCTTAACCCACTGAGCCACCCAGGCGCCCTCAAAGATTATTTAAATAAGGTACTTATGGAGTGCCTGGGTAGCTCAGTCATTAAGTATCTGCCTTCAGCTCAGGGCATGATCCCAGGGTCCTAGGATCAAGCCCTACATGGGGTTCCCTGCTTAGCAGGAAGACTGCTTCTCCCTCTCCCACTCCTCCTGCTTGTGTGTTCCCTCTCTCACTGTGTCTTTTTCTGCCAAATAAATAAATAAAATATTTAAAATAAAATAAATAAATATGGCATTTACCCCTGAAAAGTGTAAAAGCTGGTTAAAGCTACGTAATTTGGAAAGCATATCTACCTAGATCAGAATTTTAAAAGATGATTTTAGGAAACAAAATGATGCATAAAATGTAAAAATTTATTCTATAGTTCCCAAAATGGACTTGAAGTTCTTCTGGGTAAGAGAAATGATTTTTAGCAGCTTGTGGCATTTGGGGAGTTACCCGACAAAGGCATACTTTGTATTTAGAAAATGTAATTGAGTGTTCATTTAATGCAATAGATCTTTTATAGTTCTTTAACAAGTATTAATTACCTTTAACATAGTGTTTTTCCTGGCAGTCTTCTGGGTAGGAGGTTTATAAACTTTATTTAGGTAATAGAACGCTTTCTTCTAATGAAACACTACACAGTATGACCTTAAATAAAATAAGAAAAGCCAGCTTGTTGTGGGTGAGATAGAAGAGAAGGCCCCATTGGATCTCCTGAGATACCCCAGTGAGCCTTCTCTTAGGGTTAAGAGAAGGACATGCTGAAGGCTGCTGTTCAGTACTCCACTCTTAGAGTCCGGTCTCTTCAGCACACAGAGAAGCCATTCAGAAGTGGGTAGGATGAAGTCCCTTTGCAACATAGCATAACAATGGTGCTCCACTAGATTCTCCTTGCTTCTTCCTGTTGCAAATAATAGGAATTGTGATAGAAAATGCAATTATACTGAAATCAAAAAGTAGTAGTTCCTCAGATCATCCCTCCTTGCCCACTGTCAAACAGTGTTGCTAATTTAATATGTTCTCCTTGTTTGTTACCTATTATATTGAGATCCATGAAATTATATTCAGTGTTTAATTGTGTGACAGACCCAAGTTTATCTGTCTCTTATCATATGTTTTATGGTAGGGTAAGTTTCCTCTTATTCTTTAAAATTTCCTGCGCGTGCGTGCGTGCGTGCGTGTGTGTGTGTGTGTGTGTGTGTAGCAGGGTGGGGAGGTGTCTCATCAGAGATATTTTTCCGACTGTTGATTTTTTTTAATCAGTTAGTCAAATACTTCCTTCCCAGATTTCATTAGAATTCTGACTGAAATTGTATTAATATTTTCTATTACTTTGGGAGGTGACTGGTCATTTCATAACATTGAGTCTGTTCCTGTGGGTCTGTGGGGGTCTGTTTTGAAGTTTTTATTCTGTCTGACTGGTTTGTTTGTTAATGTTCTACGAACTCACTGGTTTAATTATAGCGACTTTGTATGTGTGGTAATATCTGGTGAGGCTAATCCTCCTCTTATTTTCCCGAATAAACTTTATTATCAGCTTGAATCTTCCTTACTATGTTTATTGGCATTTCAGTTAATTTTTAAGTTAATTTAGGGAGAACAGACTTTTGATGGTTTTGAAAAATCTTAATTAGAAACAAGGGATGTCTTTTTCTTTGTTCAAGGCTACTTCTGGGTCTTGTGGTTTTGTTTTGTTTTTCTTAGTATAGATTTAGTCATATAGATTTTATACATTTCTTGTTAAGTTTATTTTTAAGTTTATAATTTGTTAGCTGTAAGTATTCATTTTTAACAAAGATAAACACCATATTTTTCATCATAAATGAAGAAGTCACTTTGGATTCCTATTTCAGCCTAAAGCAGTTAGCATATCCAACATGTTTCATTTCACATGTAATCAGGCAACTAATTAGATGCAAGATTTAAAGAACCCCCTTCTGTTGTAATTAATATATTTTTCAGGGGAGAAGGGTGTAGAGTGGCAAATAGGTCACCAACAGTTAAATCACTCTTGGAAAACATGACATTACCATCATAGAAATTCCTATCGTAGCTAGTACCTGTTTTCAGGGAAGTTAAATAGTAGAAAATACCATACTCAAGAACAGATATTAGTACTTGTTGCAGTCTGGGTTTACTAACCCTTTTGATACTCTTGAGTGGGTACGTTTTGACCAGTGGCCAGATTCTGATTTGCACTGGCATGGGATATAGAACTTGAATTACTATCCGAGTAGGAGGCAGCATCAGCACCATGCCAGAATATATGACAGGCTTGCTTTGTTTGTGAATGTGTCTTGATGGATTCTAAGACATTGTTATGGCATCTGTCTTGCTAGTGAATAAATCTTTTTGTAGCTTCAGAATTTTTAAATTTGCTATGGCTACCTGCCATCTAACAAACTCTTGAGAGCTGGAAAGATCGGTATATAGTTTGCAAAAGAAGGTGAAAGTTTCTTTGGGATTTTAAATCTTTTACTGAGTTTGAATAAACTACCTAGAGAACTTTCCATTGAAAAAGATGTGCTCTTGGAGAGTTTTGCTTTATTTCTTCACTGTATTATTTAACTGTAATACTGAAATTTTAAGAAAAGTCCATTTATGTATTAAATTAAAATTTGTAACTGCCAAAAAGTATTATAACATTAATAAACTAAAATGACTGGATTTACAGATTTGTGTAAAACCTGGCAGTAATCAGTTTAGCTGAGTAACCTGGGGAAAACTAACTCCTCAAAGTTCCCATTTTCTCCTCCTTAATGGTAGTATATGTGCACACATCCTAGTGCTGTGAGGATCCCATGAAGTAATTCTGTAAAGCATTTCGCATGTCTCCTGACTGTCCCTGCTCGCTGTTGCAATTGCTTCTCCCCTGACCCCCACTGCCTACTGCTACTGATTAAATAACTTTTGGGGATTTGGGGAGGTAGCTGTCTTTGAGAATTAAAGAATTAAAGTAGTATAGTCTCTTCTGCTATAATATTCACTTTTTTTGAAACTTGAATTAGTTCATCTGCAGTTGATAAATAGGGAAATACCAGTATAGTGTGAAAGTTGGGTCAATTTATAGGAGACTTTTCCCAGCAATTGGGAAGCCAGTATTCTTTTTTTTTTTTTTTTTAGAGAGAGAGAGAGCAAGCGAGTACAGGCAGACAGAGTGGCAGGCAGAGGCAGAGGGAGAAGCAGGCTCCCTGCCGAGCAAGGAGCCCGATGTGGGACTCGATCCCAGGACGCTGGGATCATGACCTGAGCCGAAGGCAGCCGCTTAACCAACTGAGCCACCCAGGCGTCCCAGCCAGTATTCTTACAGATAAAGAGAGGTGAAGAGAAAAAAGATGGAAATTAAAATGAAATCTTTAAAAAAAAAAAGATGGAAATTCCACAGGAAGGGCTTTCCTCTAGAGCAAGTAATGGCTGGTTTAGTGGCCTCAAAATCTGTGGCACTTTCCATTATGGTGAAACTATATGGGGAAGCTTAAGAGTTACAGATGAAGGGGGATTGGAAGATATTTCACCCCGGTGTTTAAGAGGAAACCTATACCCATTTTTGTTTG
The DNA here is from genome assembly GCA_003697995.1 of Taxidea taxus jeffersonii. NCBI lineage: Eukaryota > Metazoa > Chordata > Mammalia > Carnivora > Mustelidae > Taxidea > Taxidea taxus. The sequence goes on from RCUC01168795.1 coordinate 52,394, forward strand.
TTTGTTTGTTTGTTTTAATTTTATAGGAACTGTATACACTGACCTACATCTCAGTGGAAGAGGTGTGAGTCCAGGGTTTAAGGAGGTAAAGGGTCAACCAAGTTTAGTTTTGTTGAAAATGGCGGTGGAGAGTTAACTGGGCTAGTATTCTTATTAGTGAATATTACTTTTTTAAATACTCTGGTTACCAAGTTTAATAGCGTTTCAAAGGTTTTTTTTTCATAAACCCTATTTTTTTGGTGTGTAATTTTGGAGAATATGCTTTTCAACAACATGGTGGTTGTTAACTAACTTAAAAACACCAGCCCTATAACTATTAGGTGTAAGCTGGTGTTGATTGCAACCATGTAGAACAGTAATTCTCAACCCATGGGCAGGAGACATTAGACAGTGTCTGTAGACATTTTTGGCTGTCAGAGCTGGTGGAGGGAGCAGAGGTGGGGGGATGGGGCACAGATGCTAGTGGCATCTAGTGAGTCGAGAGACCAGGGATGCTGCTGATCATCCTGTAACACACAGGACAGACCCCCACCACAAAGAGTTACTCAGCCCTAAGTATTGATAGTGCTGAGGTTGAGAAATCTGCAGTAAGGGCTCTTTGGAAATAGTAAACAGTAAATGCTATTTTTGTGTTAATATTTATGTTATTATAATAATACTTAATTCTGAAATATAAATTATTCTGTGATCTATTCTCTTTCTATGCTTTTGATTATTTTTGTGCCAGAACAGCATTGTTTATAGATTTTGCTAGATAATATAATCCCACCCAGTTTAGTTAGTTCTTTTAGTTAGTTCTTTAGTTAGTTTTTTTTTTTTTTTAAGATTGTATTTATTTGACAGAGAGAGACACAGTGAGAGAAGGAACACAAGCAGGGGGTGTGGGAGAGGGAGAAGCAGGCTTCCCGCCGAGCAGGGAGCCTGATGTGGCGCTAGATCCCAGGACCCTGAGATCATGACCTGAGCTGAAGGCAGACACCTAACTGCTGAGCCACCTAGGCGCCCCTGTTATTCTTTTCTTAATAATGTTTGTGGAGGGGCGCCTGGGTGGCTCAGTGGGTTAAAGCCTCTGCCTTGGGCTCAGGTCATGATCCCAGGGTCCTGGGATCGAGCCCCGCATCGGGCTCTTTGCTCTGCATGGGGCCTGCTTCCTCCTCTCTCTCTCTGCCTGCCTCTCTGACTACTTGTGATCTCTGTCTGTCAAATAAATTAAAAAAAAATAATGTTTGTGGATATTAATATTCATATTATTTTATTGGCTTCCAAAATTAAATTTTGTGAAATTTAACCTATTGGGGTACTTGTACAGAAAAGATAGCCTTAGGATTTTAAATCTTTACTCTTTTTTCCTCATGTGTTCTTCTTTGAAAATTTT
>ML111853.1:0-44993 GCA_003697995.1 Taxidea taxus jeffersonii
GACATGGAAAAATGTTCCATGCTCATGGATTGGAAGAATAAATATCGTGAAAATGTCTATGCTACCTAAAGCTATCTACACATTTAATGCAATGCCTATCAAAATTCCATCCAATTTTTTCAAAGAAATGGAACAAATAATCCTAAAATTTATATGGAACCAGAAAAGACCTCGAATAGCCAAAGGAATATTGAAAAAGAAAACCAAAGTTGGTGGCATCACAATTCCCGACTTCAAGCTCTACTACAAAGCTGTCATCATTAAGACAGTATGGTACTGGCACAAAAACAGACACATAGATCAATGGAACAGAATAGAGAGCCCAGAAATAGACCCTCAACTCTATGGTCAACTAATCTTCGACAAAGCAGGAAAGAACATCCAATGGAAAAAAGATAGCCTCTTCAACAAATGGTGTTGGGAAAATTGGACAGCCACATGCAGAAAAATGAAATTGGACCATTTCCTTACACCACACACGAAAATAGACTCAAAATGGATGAAGGACCTCAACGTGAGAAAGGAATCCATCAAAATCCTTGAGGAGAACACAGGCAGCAACCTCTTCGACCTCAGCCGCAGCAACTTCTTCCTAGGAACAACGCCAAAGGCAAGGGAAGCAAGGGAAAAAATGAACTATTGGGACTTCATCAAGATCAAAAGCTTTTGCACAGCAAAGGAAACAGTCAACAAAACCAAAAGACAACTGACAGAATGGGAGAAGATATTTGCAAACAACATATGAGATACAGGGCTAGTATCCAAAATCTATAAAGAGTTTAGCAAACTCAACACCCAAAGAACAAATAATCCAATCAAGAAATGGGCAGAGGACATGAACAGACATTTCTGCAAAGAAGACATCCAGATGGCCAACAGACACATGAAAAAGTGCTCCCCATCACTGGGCATCAGGGAAATACAAATCAAAACCACAATGAGATACCGCCTCACACCAGTCAGAATGGCTAAAATTAACAAGTCAGGAAATGACAGATGCTGGCGAGGATGTGGAGAAGGGGGAACCCTCCTACACTGTTGGTGGGAATGCAAGCTGATGCAACCACTCTGGAAAACAGCATGGAGGTTTCAAGAAATTGAAAATAGAGCTACCTTATGACCCAGCAATTGCACTACTGGGTATTTACTCTAAAGATACGAACGTAGTGATCCGAAGGGGCACGTGTACCCGAATGTTTATAGCAGCAATGTCCACAATAGCCAAGTTATGGAAAGAACCTAGATGTCCATCAACAGATGAATGGATAAAGAAGAGTTGGTATATATATACAATGGAATACTATGCAGCCATCAAAAGAAATGAAATCTTACCATTTGCGACAACATGGATGGAACTAGAGCGTATTATGCTTAGCAAAATAAGTCAATCGGAGGACAACTATCACATGATTTCCCTGATATGAGGAAGTGGAGATGCAATGGGGGTGGGGTTAAGTGGGTAGGAAAAGAAAAAATGAAACAAGATGGGATCAGGAGGGAGACAAACCAAAAAGACTCTTAATGTCATAAAACAAACTGAGGGGGGTGGGGGGAGAGGGGTTGGGAGAGGGTGGTGGGGTTACAGTATATGTTTAAATAAAAATAAAATTAAAATTAAAAAAAAATTAAAACAATTTAAAAAATAAAAAAAAAGAATTAAAGCCAGAAAAAAAAAAGATTTTATTTAGTCAGCAGAGTTGTAGGCAGAAGGAGAGGGAGAAGCAGACTCCCTGGTGATCAGGGAGCCCAACATGGGGCTCAATCCCAGGACCCTGGGATCATGACCTGAGCTAAAGCTAGACACTTAACCGACTGAGCCACGGTTTCTTGAGATTGGTTCTACTCCTAGTGAAGATGCTGTGAAGATTATGGACATGACAACAAAGTATTTAGAATATCAAATAAACGTAGTGGATAAAGCAGTGGCAGGGTTTCAGAGGTTGGACTCTAATTCTGAAAGAAGTTCTGTTGTGGGTAAAATGCTATCAAACAGCATCACATGCTATGGAGAAATGTACATGAAAGGAAGAGTTGACCAATGCAGCCTCACTGTTGCCTTATTTAAAAAACTACCACAGTCCCAACTTTCAACCACCACCCTGACCAGTCAGCAGCAAAATGGGTTTCTTTCTTTTTAAGATTTTATTTATTTATTTGACAAAGAGAGAGAGAGAGAGAGAGAGAGCGAGAGCGATAGAGAGCACACGCACAAGAGAGGGAACAGAAGTAGGAGGAATGGGAGAGGAAAAAGCTTGCTCCCACCTGAGCAGGGAGCCTATTGCAGGGCTGGATCCCAAGACCCTGGGGTCATGACCTGAGCTGAAAGCAGACACTTAAGGACTGAGCTACCCAGTGCCCTAGCAAAAGGGTTTCAATTCACTGAGAGATGATAGTTAACATTTCTTACCAATAAAGCTTTTTTTTTAAATTAAGGTATGTATAGTTTAGTATGTATAGTATTTTAGACATAATGCTATTGCACACTTAATAGACTACAGTATAGTATAAACCTAATTTAATATGGCAAACCACAAGAAATTATTTGACTTGCTTTCTTATCATATTCATCTTATTTCAGTGGTCTAGAATGAAACCCACAGTATCCCCAAGACACGTCTGTAGTGGTGAGAGAGATAGTATGGCTCGCAACACCTACAAGATTTACTATCTGATTCTCTACAAAAATTGGCCAACCCTTCTACTACAGGATCCAGGCTATAAATGGAGATTTCTGGAAACCCATTTCATAACATAAAAATACCAAAATAGATCACAGCCAAGGACTCCAAGAAAAAAAATTAAATGTATTTAAAAAATTAATATGTTAAAATTAAATAGGATATAAACACTACAGCTTAAGAGATTCCTTTTTGGTAGCACATTTCTGAATGAGCAGAAAGGGTCCAGGCCCTACAAAAGAAGAGCCGTTAAATATAAACAATGCTTTCTCTTCCAGAACTGGATGGCAAGCAGAGCCTTTCCTCATTGCTCCAAGAATTCTCAAGCTGCGTTAAAATTAACATTTTCTCCTAAAAAAATTATTGTATGACTTTATGCCCATTAAGTACCTCATAAAGTTTTGAGGTGCTAAATTCCAGTGAGAGATAGTTTCCTCACTGTCCTCATAACTGTCCTTGTTGAAATGTAGCAGCAGACTGAGTATTATAGATTTACTCAGTGCTGGCACTGGTGTTAGTTATCTTATGGACTTTATTATAGCGCTGGTTATTATTCTGGGGGTCTCATCAGCATTACAATTGTCTTAAGCACACAGAGGAGGAGTAGGGCTACAGGACTAAGAAGAGGTCACCCATTCTTAGAATGGGTTTGCTCTCTGTTGCAACTCTAGCATTTCAAGAATCCCCATGACCTAAATTCTTCTTGTCAGAATCAGACTTTCATCACGCCCTTATATATCCTATTAATTTTTTATTTTAATAGGTGTACATCAAAAATGCTGTATCATGGAATAGATGTTACAGAGAATTCTATTTGTCCTAAAGGAGAATTCAGATACTGCCCACTTTTTTTTTTTTTTTTTTTTTTTTTGCCATCACCTACACTTTTTCAGTATGCCCTACATTTCAGTCTCAGGAGAGTGAGATCTCTGCATGGATCCTGCCCACACGCTCCTACACTGCTGCTCTGGCTTTTCACTGACAGATCTGGGTTGGCATTTTTCTGTTGTAGCTGCACAACCTTATGGTATTGTTTGGATAAGGGGAGGAAACAAATTTCATTTTACACATTCAGCACCTCTGATCTTGAGCAGGAGCTAAAGTGTTGAGAGCTGTTCTTACTGATTTGCAGAACCTCCAAATCTGTTATAGGGCATCTCATTCCCTTGAGGAAGGAGGTCTATCTGCCTTCTCCAGAATGTTTCCTAGCCTCCAAGAGAGGGACAGCCCAGACATGGGACAAATTGCCTTGTAAGTAGTGGTTAAAAACCTCAGGATAGAGCTGTGTGGAAATCGGTAGAAGTTTAATCTTAAAGAACTAAATAGATGAATGATCTTTTATTCAAAGGCTAAACAATAATAAAGTAGTGGGAGTAGCAGGAGGAATCATAATGTTAACAATAATAATTCCAGATAAAATTTATATCAAATTATATTGATAAACAGACAGGAAACTACAGTCTATGGGCTGGTCACTCCTTTTTGTAGATGAAGTTTTATTGGTGCACAGCCACACTCATTTGCTTATGTATTATCTATTGCTGCTTTTCCTGTACAGTGGTAGAGATAGAGTAGCTACAGCATGAAATATATGGGCCACGAAGCCTAAAATATTTACCGTCTGGCTCTTTGCAGAAAAGTTTGCTGAACCCTGATACAGATTTTTTTCAATTGATTCTTGTGAGAGTACTATGACTTAAATACTGTTAATATTCTCAAATAAATGCAGAAATTGAAATTCAAAGTAGAGTGAACACTCCCATGGTTACCAAGTTGGTAGGATTTGATGTGCCCAATACTATCACCCTGTAAGGCATTACAATCTTTTACAGTGACCTTAAGCAACTCATTCTACCACCTTGATCCTCTGCTCCCTCCTAGAAAAAGGAAGGTTTTGGGTTACATGGCAGCTATGGTGTTTTTCCTCTGTAATTTTCTGCATGTCGAGCCTCTTTGTCATTTCATACAGCAAAGATAAAGTCAGAGTTTGCTAGAAGCATGATATCCATTTATGTAAAAGGAGATTTCCATATGCTACTCAGGAAAGGTATTTCACTAGAAGTTTCACTAGAAGTACCTAGAGGAGTAAAATATAATCACTGTTATACCAAGAAATGATGCCAGAATCCTATTTTCTGTCATTACATCCCATGAATGCCTTGTTCTCCATAGTACCATGAATGCAGTTAGTAGTTTCAAAACAGCAGTAACCACCGGTATCTAAAAAATACAAAAGTCAGGATTGGGAATCTTAAGGTAGGCTACAAGAGAACCTCCTGATGGACTCATCAGCTTTCCATAGGAGTAGCGTAGTTTCCTAAGTACTCCCTTCACTTCAGTTCATCTATACTCATGGGGCACCACATCTGCCAAGCTATCGCCCATTCACTCAGAGATCCAGTCTCACTCTCCTTAGCTCTGTCCACATCACAGAGGTGCTGACCTTGCAGATTTGTTTACTAGCTCCAACGTAATTGTTGTTGGCTGATTACCCCCATGGAAAGCACTGAGTGGGAGATAGAAAAAAAGTGCCTCCTGTGTGCTCTCTCTCTCTGTGCCTCTCTTCCTCTCTAACTCCGACATCATCTCTGGTAGTGAGTGTTTCTTCTCCATGATTCCAGCTCATTTCCTGCAAGAAAGACTGATTGTAATTCTAGCTTCTTTTCCTGTCATTAACCTCTGGGCTCCAGGTATGCTGGATTGCTCTGATTGCTTCTTGGTGATTATGTCACATGTATAGCCAGTTCTCTGCATGACATCCCCCTTATTTTAAACACTTACTAATTCATATGGTTTCCTAGATTTCCTCTAACAAATATTTAACACTTGGTCAATTTCAAACCATCCAGAATTCTGTCACAATCAACACTCTCAACAGACAATCTTTTTTTTTTAAAGATTTTATTTACTTATTTGACAGACAGAGATCACAAGTAGGTAGAGAGGCAGGTGGGGGGGGCGGGTCGGGGAAGCAGGCTCCCCGCTGAGCAGAGAGCCTGATGCGGGGCTCTATCCCAGTACCCTGGGATCATGACCTGAGCCAAAGGCAGGGACTTTAACCCATGAGCCACCCAGGCGCCCCCAGACAATCCTTTAAATGTTCATGTTTTTCCTGTTCAATTTCAACCCAATCTTCACAACGAGCCCCATTTTTCTCAGCAGCTGAAACAGTTGACCATGCATATATTTGTCTAAACCTCTGAATTTAATGAAAAGTTTTCCAATAAAGACCCATTAATTGTCATAACTGACAACATACAAAAAAAAGTATAGCACTAATACTGTCCAGGAATTTATAAGTCTCTCTAGGTAGATGTGATATATTAGTATTAAAATAATTAAGGGATACAGTTGAGGTGTGTGATTTAAGTACCTAACTATAAGCGACAGCAATGATTATTACTGCAGTCTGGAAGGAAAGACATCATTGCAGTTGGGAATATTCAGGAAAGCTTTTAAATCATGAACCTGGTCAAAAGTAAAGCCTTTGGATTGGCAATAGAAGAAACGACATTCCAGTCAGAGCAATAGAATATACCAAAAACACAGAATATACCAAAAAATAATTTCTCATTTACCTGTGAATAAAGAATGTCCTGAAGTTGGATACAATAATTAGACATTTAATGATTTAATGATGAGCAAAAAGAATGTGCCCTTTGAACTTACAAAAACAGCACTGTTTAAGGAAGAGAGCACGACTGGCTTTGGAGTCAAAAATTTCTGTGTGTGGGTCCTGACTCTGCCGTTATTTTTGGCATTACCATAGATCCTCTTCTTAAACCCTCCATATCTCAGTTTCCTCAAATGCAAGCTAGAGGTGAGAATTCTTTGCAACATTGATATGAACATGAAATAAAGAAGCATGCATAAAATGCTCAACAGGGTGTGTGATAGACAACGGGCACTCAGTTCATGATGGTGGGGGTTGGGTACTGTTAGTCATTTTCCCATTTCAGTCAGTCAGCCTATCAGCCAGCCTCCAAAGAGTACTAATAGATAACTTATGATTCTCAAAATTTTTTGAGGATTAAATAAGAGGATGTATGTAGAAGCATTCAATAAATCTTCCCGGCACAGAGAAGATGTTCCCTTTGGTATTTATCATTGATTTTATCACATATATGTGATCTCAGGGGTGTAATATATGTATCTATAATAAACATGCATGGCCTTTGATCTCATGGAATAGGTCATTTAACCTAAGAACCTAAGACAGAAAATGGAAAAAGAACAGTGTAACTCTGTGTGTTTGTGTGTTGCTACCAGCACTGAGGCATCATCCTTAGAACAGGTTGTCCAGGTCCAAATGAGAGTTGATGAAAAATTCTTAAGGGCCAATACCAACATCTTGTCTACAGTGTGAACAAGAACTTAGAAGCTCAGGCATGACTCACTGCAGGGACGGAAGGCTGGATGAGATGGCATTTGTTATATTGCTGGGTTTCAGTTTGTCCATATATAAAAGTCAATGGTGCAAGAAATCAAGGTGAACAAAAGTTCACCTTGCAGTGAACAAAGTTTTGGGGCTCTGGGGACAATTACGAAAGAATGTAGAAACAGCCTTTATTTTGGGGGTGCCATTTGAGAGGCTGACATTCTCAGACAGAATTCTAAGGAGAAATGGCCTTTCATGAGGACCACGGCTCTGAATGTTCTCTGGTCAAATGTCCTTCTTGAGAGGCAAAGAAATTAGTTATGAATGAACTTATGAACAAGCCCCTAAATAGGAAGACCTACTTTATCTCTAATGTTAACTAAAAGATGGAGATGGGTTAATCCCCCTCAGGAGAAAATTAGCTACAGTTCCATCATTAATCCTGCCAAGAGAGGAAATCATTTGTGATTATATCATGTCCCTTCATTATTTAACTATACCTTGATGCTCCTTGAGGTGATCACTATTTATTGTTTTATTTTTATTAGGCCAATTACTAGGACTCCACTGCCACAGCTAAGGACAAGATGATGGTATTTCAACAAATATATTTATTTTTGGCAATTAATAGTAATTGAGCGAATCCCTGCCCATAAACAGTGCTGGTGGTCCCTGGAACATCAAGGTAAAAACATTTTAGAATTCTATTCTGTGAAAGATTTGTTTAGATCATCTTTCATAATAAGGGGTATAAGCAGAGTACAACTACAGGAAGCCTGTATGAAAGTATATGTTGTTTTCAGTTATTATAGTCATTTTGTTTTATCATTTACAACTGGATCAAATTATGTTATTCCAGTGTGGTATAAAGAAAACCACTGGTCAGAAAGTCACATCAATAAGCTCTAGTTCTATTTTGTATGAACTTCAAAAAGTGGACTTTGTCATTAGATCTTATTTTTTTTCTTTTAATCTATAAAAATATAGGATTTGAATACATTGTTGATAACAGCTTTCCCACTCCCCAATGCTTTGATTGTAAGAATTAGATGGATCATGTCTGAGTTGGTTCTACATCCTGAAATTTATTTCAAAAGGAAATATAAACCATTTACAGAGAACAAAAATACTTTTAATCATGTATTCATTCATTCAATATATGTGTCAGTTAAAAATGCTTATGAATGTCAACTGCATTTATAACATTGTACTTGCTGTTACGGGATGTGAGTTTCTAGCATGAAAAAACTTAGGTCAAAGACTTGCAGTGTATTTGTGAATTCTACTACTGTCACCATGAGAGAGATGAAGATGTGAACTGTATCGACCATTTATTAGAAATGGGAAAGCCACATAATGATAGTGTTTCTCCCAATATAGAACCAAGACATAGGGATCATAATCTTGGTATTGCAGTTGAGTAACTCTTACCCTGTCCCTAGGAAATATCCCATTAAGTATTAAACCCCTTTAAATTAGGAACTACTTTGAGATTCCAGCTTTGGCGCTTGGATGTTCCATCTACAAGGGGCTGTTTAAACCTGAGTGACAAAATAAGTGAGTGATAGAATGAGCAAATGAGAGAAGGATGGTTAGAAAGATGTTTACCCAGTAACTTGTGGAAGAACATTTTGCCTCACAAATTATTGGAAAAAGAAATTACAGGTAACAAATTGTCTACTCTCAATAAGCCATTTGCTCATTAATTGATCACAATAGAAGAAAAATAGATGTGGCTAAAGTACTGACTAAAAGCACATGTTTAAAAAGGAAAATATCAAAACAAGGCAGCTGAAATATAAAAGAAACAAGTTTAGTTATGTATTAATAATTGTTAAAGCTGACTGACAGGTATGTGAGTTTCAATATATTATTCTCTTTATTTTTGCATATGATGAAAATTATCATAATAAAGAATTAAAAATAAATGGATATGCTGAGCAGGCATTTATGGCAGCTGTCATGCTTCACTCTGGTGCTCACAGTTCGTGTAGCACAGGAATCACAAAATGGTAAAATCAGTGTTAGTAATATCCAAATATAAAATTACCTTGGCCTTAGGCACTTTTACATCACATACTGGTACCACTTTAATTGAAACGGTATGGGCAGTTGGAAAGGCAAGATGATGTCCCATAATGGTGTATAGGGAGAACAGCAGCGAAAGTAGGATTTAACCAAAATTATGACATATTTATTCAGAGCTAGTTTGATAGGAGGGAGGGAAAGGGAAAGGGACAGATTTAGTTATATCTTTTGGGTAAAAGACCTCTCTTTTTAAGCCGAATTTTGACATTTTAAAGGCAGAGTGAGTGGCCTTGGTTGCTACTGATAATCAGTATTAAAGGAGGAGGGGCTGTCAGCTTGATGTAAACTATCATGGAGTCCATGGTATACTGACTTACCTACTCTCTTCATTTCTCATAATCACAATTTTCCGAACTGATTAAAGTGGTAGCTATCTTTCCTATTACACACTCAACATGTAATAGCTCCAGTCATGTAAAATGTTTATTTAAAACTCCAAACTCCAATCCTCCCAAACTTCATCTGAAGTATCCCAGTTCTACCAACACAAAAATTTACTGCCTTCAGTGACTGTTTAGTTTTTTACTGGATTTCAACCCATTCTGTGAATTATGCAAATGGTACCAGCTTACATTTTAAGAGTGATTCAGCAAGACAGAATTTCAAAGGTTGTTCAGAAAAAGCAAAGTACTCTCTATGTCATTGTTTCCTGTGGTACACAGACATACTGATCCTGCGTCCTTCTCATAGTACAACTGCATTGCTTTCAAAGATTTACATCCTTATCGAAATGGTTTGTTTTTCTCTGAACCATTTTCCCCTTTAAGGTTGCCCATGATCTCCATTTGAAAATATTATTCACCTGGATACAGATGCTAAATATCCAGAGGCACATCTGATTTATGCCAAGGACTGCACTTCCCCCATCAACCACTATAGCCCGTAAAGATAAATATGCTAGGGTTACAGTATTTTAAATAAAAATATTTAGAAAATATTTTTCCAATCTGGATAAAGAGAACACAGATGAAAGGAGGGGTTGTCTCAGGTTTCTCAATGGAAGGCTGGGTCTTTCTGACAATCAAGCTACCTTGCAGAGATAACTTCTACCTAAAGTGTGTGTCCAGGTCTTCCGAATTGATGTGTCCATGAAGATACAACTTAAATCTCCTCCAGGAAATTCCCAGACTAATCAATGTTCAGTGACCACACCTTTCTCTTAACTCTTATGACTTATGCCCTGCTAGGCCTTTTTAGAAATGTTTCATGTGCTATTTTGGATTTTAATTATTTTGCCTTACAATTCTATTAGTCATGTCTGCATTGTTTCTCCACAACTACCTTGTCACAAATTAAGGATAATTTGTCCTGTTCAACTTTGCTTTCTGTAAAATGTCTTACACATTGTAGTATTTCAAAATGTCCACTATTTATGAAATTGATTAAGTCACATGAAAATATGTTGGTATTAATAACTGGGGAAATATATTAAGTGTGAATAGAGAAATATGGAACAAATACTTGTCATATATGGCCATATTTTATTTAGAAATATTTGGTTGATCAAAAAATTCTAATGTAAGGACACCTGGGTGGCTCAGTCAGTTAAGTGTCCGCTTTCAGCTCAGCTCATGATCCCAGGGTCCTGGGCATTGGACTCCTTGCTCAGTGGGGAGTCTGCCCTTTGCCTGCCACTCCCCCTATTTGTGTGCATGCACATTCTCTCTCTCTCTCTCTGATAAATAAATAAATGAATAAATAAATAAATAATAACTCTTAAAAACAATTCTAATGTAATATAGAAATATAGAAAACTACCTTTCTTGGTACTTAATTTCCTTACATGTATATATTTTTTATTTTATTTTAGAATGTAGAAAAAATAAACTACTAGGTATTATCACAATGAACAGTAAAAGGACTTAGAACTGCTAGGTAAATACTTGTCCATTGGAGCCAATGTAATGTCCTCAGAGATTCCTAAGAGTGCTGTCCCACTTCTGCTCAGTAAGTGCCCTTTTATACTTTGTGGCCTGGTGATTGGTATACTGGGCATTCCATGTTAAATTTAGTGAACCAGCAGTGCAGCTATAAACAAGAGAGGGATTAGTGAGCTTTGAATTATACAATAATAATAAATTTATTGTGCCTAAAACCAATCTGATCCAATCCCTTATTTGAATTGCAACTTATAGATAACAAAAAAATCTAACAGATAAGGTAATATTTTAGTATTCTTTTCTTCTAAACCAATTATTGGTAGTAAATGGTTCTCAAAGCCTGAATTTGCAGAATTGTTGATAGATTCCTACATTATCCAGATGCTCCACAATTTCAGGGCTACTGATAGATAAAGCAATTATAGAATAACTCCCATTGGATTCACAATGAAAGATTAAAATGAGGTTTGAAAATCTGAGAATAACAAAATTCACTTCTGATCCAAGATGGTATACTAATCATATGCCTGTATTTTTTTTCCTAAAGAATCATCTAAAATGATAGAAGATTAATTAAAATATACATACCCCCCTACATAACAATGTTTATAAATGAGCAGCAAGCCAGAAGCTTTGTGGAACCCCTAAAAGCACAAAACATGAAATAGGGTAAAGAAGGAGAACATATCTCAAAATGTATGAAGCAATTACACTGAGGGTGTTCCATGCCCCAAAGTAGTGAATGCTAGAAACAGGCAAGGCCCAGAGGTCATATAACAATATAATTTTATGGAGAAGAAAGAAAAAAAAAAACATACTGAAATTCCAGCAAACAGGTTTACCCTGTTCTAATCTTCCTGCTTCTACTTAGCTAGAGCAACAACGAGACTCACTCTTCTCAAGTGAAAAACAAGATGTGTGATTATGACAGTATTCTGGAGCAGCCATACCAAAAAGAATAGGTGTCTGAGTATCTCAGTTATCTATAAATTTCATTCTCCAAACCAAGCTCCAGTACAAGCTACAGAAAAACTTCCTTCCTCTTCCTCCAAGCAAGGTGTTTATCTACAACAGATAATTTAATAGGAAATACCTACTAAAGATGAGTACATGGTCATAAATAAGCACATATGAATAAATGCCGACATCATGATGAAGAAAACAAACTCAAAATTTAACTGGTGATAAAATGAGTATAATTAATATGCTCAGAAGGCAGAGAAGTATCATTTGCAGGAAACAAACATAGGCTATTATTTCAAGGATAGAAAAATGGAAATTTTAAGCAAAACACATCACTAAATGTGCTAGATAGCATACTATGCAAAACAAAAAAGCAAATTCATTAGCTAGAGGAGCACATCAAGAAGTTATGTTAGCATGAAGCACAGAGGGCAAAGAGATGGAAGACCTAAAGGAAACATTAAGAGAAATGGAGGATAAACCTGGATTTTCTGTCATCTCTTGAAAAGGAGTTTTAGATGGGGGAAACTGAAGGAAAAATAGCTCATATTTAAACAAACAGTAATAAAATTTCCCAGACATGAGGGAAGGCAGGAGTCTTCTGATATTAAAGCATTACAAATGTTAAGTGAATAAAACAACACAACTAGAAACAGTGTAGTAATATTTAAGAACATTGAGATAAAGTAAAAAGTAATTTTCGTACTTTTAATAGTAATCACCTAGAAGGATGAGAATCAGAACAATGTGTGAGTTCTCAGTAGCTTACATAGGTTTCAAGAAGTCAATAAAGCAACACTGCCCAGGACTGAGAGAAAATTGTGTTTCTTTATTCCTTCTATTTCTCTCCCTTTCTCTTTTCTTTTCCTTTTGTATTTTATAGTCCATTGTTTTCTGTTTTTAACATTTGATATCCCAGTTAGCCAATACTTACAGGAGTAGAACTGACAATGTACTGGCAAAGACAAATTAATGAATGTAACCATAAAGTGAAAAGCTCAGAAAATCGAACAGAAAGATAAACAGTGAGGGAAAATAAAACTAAAAAACCCAAACATAAAAAAATAGAAAAGACAAATGGATTTGCTCTTCCTGGACTATGCTTGCAGTTTGATCAAGTTAACTTAAAAGGGACCTTTAGAAGCACTTGAATCTTTCTGTATTTTGATTATTGACAGCCATTATAGAAAAAACATTAAGAAGAATAAGCTGATGGATATATAAAATGTTTATGCTTGATCTTCACTTCTAGTAAAGATGGAGTAATAGGGACGAGATTTACTCTGTATCATCGAACAATTGAAAAACTGGATAAAAATATACAAGCTGATGGTTTCTAAAATGGTGGCTATCAGGCAACTCAGAATAGAAGTGTCTAAGAGATAAGAAATTAGTGAGAACTCAACAACAGTCCCACTTACTGCCTTGGGACTCTGGCCAAGAAACAGGAGAAAGGTGAGCCCAGGTGGTGCCTGGTAGACTCCTCCATTGAGCTGAAGAAGTTGAGTCCAGGGAAATTAAGGTAGCTCTAATGTGTAGAGCAGAGTAACAGATAGGAGAAAGCTGAGGGGTCAAAGATTATCCAACTATAGCTTAGGTTCCAAAACCAGCCCACAGCCCATTTTCCTAAATCCCATGTACTAAGAATGGTCTTCCCATTTCTTTATATTTGAAAAATATAAGAAAAAGAATAAAAATATGTGACAGAGTTTATATGTTGCTTAGAAAGCTTAAGATATTTCTATCTGACCCTCTGCCAATCTTTGATATTGAGAGAACACTGGAGATTGCAGAGGCTTTTCCTTAAGTATTCTTTAGAGTATTTATGAGGGTTTGTGTGTGAGAAACTTACCTTGGGCCAGGGAAAGGATTACCCAGTCATTTGAGGGGAGAACTGAGAGTCTACACCAGACCAGGAATGGTGCTAGCTCTCTGAAGCCAGATTGGAAAACTATCATTTGCTTGGTATTGGATAAAGGATGCTAAAGGGTTTTGTCTCAGTGGGGAATAATTATCCCCAGACTAATGATGTGCTGGTACTAACAACTCTTAAAAGGGATAACTGAAAAGATCAAATGGTTTCCAAGTAACTTAACCTCATCTTGAAACAAAACTATGGAATATTTATATGAGTACAAAAATATCCATCTCCCCCAAATCTAAAATTTATAATTTTTGGTGTTATACTGAAAATTGTATTTTTTTGCATCCTTGTGCATTTGACAATGAGGAGAAAAGACTGTTGTATTAAAGCAAATTATTGTAGACTTTGTAGACAAAGAAATTTAAAAGATAGTTTTAATTGTATTAATTCAAAAGAGCTGGAGGAAATGATAGGCATTTTATAGAGATATGAACTTCCAAATGAACTTCACATTGAACTTCTAGGGATAGAAAATAAAATGCCAAAGATGAAAAATACACTGGATGAGATTAATAATAGATCAGACATTAGAAAATATAGTATATTTTAAAATACAGTAGTTGTACCTAATCAAAATACAGAGGTAAGGACAGAACAAAATGAAAAGAGTACTAGAGAGCTATGAAACAAATTAGTCTAATACACGTGTAATTGTTGTAGTCCTTGAAGAACAGAATATAAGTGAGGCACAGAAAATATTTTTAGAAACAATTGCTAAAAATTTCCAAATTTACAAGAAATGGAAGCCCACAGATTCAATAAGTTCATTGAGCACCGACAATTTTCTCAAGAGAAGTAATGCAAATGAAGCAACATCTTTAAAACACTGAAAGAAATGTCTCTACAACCTTCAGGTGTATACCCAACAAGTGTTTTTCAAAATGAAGGTGAAATACCATTTTTTAAGAAATACAAAAGTTCAAAGAATTCATCACTGACAGATCAAAGAAATTTTAAAAGAAGCCATTAACATGAAAGGAAAATGATACCCAGTGAAAATATGGATCTACTGAAAGAATAAAGAGTTCTGAAAGTGGTAACTGTTTTGGCAATATATTTTTCTTTTTATTTGAATCTCTTTGAAGGATAACAGACTATTTAAACAACAGAATAACAATAGAGCATATGTAGATGTTCAAAATATAAAATAACACTAAGGCCCAGAGGAGAGAAAGTAAATGGTTCTAAAGCTCTTGTATTATACATGAACTGGTATGAGGTTATTTCAAGGTAGACTGCATGAATTTAAATATATACACTAAAATCCCAAGTCAGTAATAATAAAATAGGCAGTTAGAAGACCATTAGTAGAAATACAAAGGAATAATGAAAATTATATAAACAGCAGGGGCACCTGGCTGGCTCAAGTTGGTGGGAAATGTGACTCTTGATCTTGGGTTGTGAGTTTGAGCCCCATGTTGGGTGTAGAGATTACTTAAAAATGAAAATGCCCCAAATTATATAGATACACAACTTAAAGGAAGCAGAAAAAGAAAAGAGGGAGCAAAGAACAGATAGGAAAAATATAATACAAATTGTAAGATGGCAGATTAATCTTGACCATATAACCATATTAAATGTAAGAGATTTAAAACTCCAACTGAAAGGCAGAGATTATATTTTATTTTTTAAAGGCGTAACTTAATATACCGGCCTCAAGTGTTATTTTTCTAGTAAAAGAGCTTCAAAATTCGTTAAGCAAAACAGAACTGACAGAGCTGCAAGGAGAAACAGATAAATCCGCAATTAAAATAACATTTCAATAAAATATACAATAGGATCTCTGTGACATTAGGTATAATACGATTCACAGAAGAAAACATGCTAAGTTGGACTTCATAGAAAGTAAAATCTTCTCTATGAAAGAAGCTGAAAGAATAGCAAGACAATCCACAGAGAGGTAGAAAAACTTCTTTACAAACCCTATATCCAATAAAGGACACATATTAGGATATCTAAAAAACTCTCAAAACTCAGTAACAAGAAAGCCAACTTTTAACGGGCAAAATATTTGAGTAGACACTTTAACAAAGAAAATACATAAATGATAAAAATGCTCATGAAAAGATGCTCAAAGGATTTATTATGGAAATACATATTAAAACTAAGATGAAATATTACCATATGCCTGCTAGAATGGCTAAAATTAAGTAAGTTGACCATCACAGGTTTGGTGAGAATGTGAAGAACCTGTCATTCTGTACACTGTGTATATGGTCTAAAGGGTACAGCTACTTTGGAAAACAATTTGCCAGTTCCCATTAAGTTAAACATATATCTATCAAATAATCCACTCATCCAACTGTTAGGTATCTACCCAAGAGAATCAAAACAGGAACCTACCATGACTTGTACACAAATGTTTTCAGTAGCTTCATTTGTAATAGCTCCAAACTAGAAACAACATAAATACCCATTAACAGGTGAACTGGAGGTACAAGTTTGGTATACTCACACCATGAAATCTATTTTAAATATAAAGTAATACACTACTAAAACATGCAACAACATGGAGTGAGAGGAACCAGAGAAGAGAATATACTGTTACTTGATATCATGGAAAGGTTAAAACATCACTGGTCTAATCCAAAACCTTTAATTTCCCAAGAGTGAAAATGAGTGCTTCAGAAGTCTAAGTTCTTCAGTGTTAAAACCAAAATCAGAACACAGGTCTTCTTATTCCTAACTCAGTATTTGCCTTCATTCCATAGGTATTCTGTATTGCCCAACATTTTATATATGAGAAAGGGGTCATTTCCTACCATGCCATAACTTTATTCAGATTCCTACATCTGTGAAGAAATGGACATTTTCAAGAATACTCCCATCAGTTTAGAAATAATAGGACATTTATGTTCCAGCTAACATAAATGTCACAAGATTTTCAGTATAATCAAAATGTGTGGAACCTGTCATAGTTATGTCATTTCAAATTAAGCATTATGTGGAATTATATATAAACCAATTAAATTATATTCCAATACAAAAAGATCAGGAAGTTATGCAAATAATTTAACATAGGACAGATAACTATGAGTAACCACCTAAATTAGAAAGCATTATAAGAGTTCAGAAGAAGAGCAGAGAATTTTGAATTAAAGAAACAGGGATGATTAAATGGAAGAGATATTT
The DNA here is from genome assembly GCA_003697995.1 of Taxidea taxus jeffersonii. Classification (NCBI taxonomy): domain Eukaryota; kingdom Metazoa; phylum Chordata; class Mammalia; order Carnivora; family Mustelidae; genus Taxidea; species Taxidea taxus. Next base: position 17,044 of record ML111853.1, read on the forward strand.
TCAATTCCTACATAGTACAATTTTTTTTTCATTTAAAAATATGACATCTTATTGTAGCGCCTGTGTGGCTCAGTCCATTAAGTAACTCTCTCTTGATTTCATCTCAGGTCATGACCTCAGAGCCCTAAGATCATCTACTCCTCCCCCAACTACGGCACGTGCTCACTCTGTCTCTCTCCTTCTCTTTATCCCTCCCTTCCTACCTCTAAATAAATAATTGAGTAAATAAATTCTTAAAAAAGAAATTATATTCTATTAGAAGATTACGTGGCAAAGCAGTAGAAAAATACATTCTCATAGTCTCACTCCAGGATTTTATTAGTGATTTCTCTGTAGTTTTTTTGTTATAGAATAATTTTTATATTATTAGAGAATTAGCATGAACATACTGGTAACTGTAAGAATTAAATAATTTCTGAAAGTTAATTTGTAGTATGCTTTACTTTAAAACATTAAGAAAATAATGAAAATAAAAATCACCCAGAATCCCACACACATAAACAGTCTCAATATTTTGATATATATTGTCATGTTCTGTATCTTTATAATACATTTGATCTTGTACTGCATACATTAATTTATTTGTAAGTAACAAAAAAGAATCCATTGGTGAAAGAGAATATTTAAGATCTTACTGATGACACCTGCCAGTGAGAGATCTGAAAGTCACTTAGATTATTCTAGTATAATTACATTATGTCCTGAATACCTACTTTGTATTAGGCACTGTTTCAAGTACTTTATACACATTAACTCCTATAAATCCTAACAAAGGTCTTTACAGATCAAGAAACTGGACACAGGTATAAAACCAACATTTGCATTCCTTCGTAAGAAAAATACCTAATAACTGCTGAATGTAGTTCAGTTTTAAGAAGCGAAGCCATTGAGTTTGTCCATTTTATGGCACAATGAATACAACTTCTCCAACTTATGTTTATACTGTGTAATTAGCTTAGTGGTTTTGCAGTGACAGGCAACAGTCCTGCTCTTTGTTTTAAGTGATCAAATACTGGAAGAAATTCCACCTGAATTTTGTCTATAGAGAGTTAAAAATTATAGTTAGTTTTTATTATTATAACCTCCAATACACATTCAAAATTTGCTACTCCACTTTTTTTTCAAACTTATGCATCATATTTTATTTCATTCTATTGCCAACATTTTCATCTGTGTGTCTGCCTTTCTTATGCTTATTTATGCTTTGCTTTAGCCTTCATGCCTTCTGCTTTGTAGTCAGCGCTTCATAAAGATTTCCAAATAAATCTTCTATTTCCTATAATACACTGTTTTCACAGTTCAGTTTTGTATTCAAAGGTCTTTATAATTTTTTAGGTTGGTACTTTTTTATCTTGTTCTTTGTTTAGTTCTATTTGCTGATCATTGATAAAGATAGGTCTCTGCAGACCTAGTGGTTGGCCCCATGCATTACTACATGGATATGAGAATGGTAAACTCTCATGTCATCTTTATTCTACATACAGAGGATAATCTGGAAATTCTGTATTTAAGGATGACTTGTGAATGAAGACAGGGAAAAAGGGCCCATTTTAAAGCTGCATTAGCCAGTTCTCAACAAAATTTTCTGATGGAAAATCTCTGGTCAAAGGTATAGTGGTGTCCAACTTAGATTCCATGTCTGGATGATTCTGAATTTGAGAAGGATAATGTAAAATAGCTAAAGGACACAGAAAGAAGTTGAGTCACACAGATTAGCTGAGGCTTCATAGTTAGCACAGACCAAAGATCAGAAAGTCTGGAACGGAGAAGTTATCCAGTAACTTGACTATGAGAACATCTTTCTCCTAATATGTTCTGAACAGCTCATATCCTTGAAAATGTGGAGCAGGTTTTAGGTTTTTATGAGGGATTCCTACATAAAAAGATTTCTGTGTTTTCTTCAATAAATTTGCATTTCTTGAGGTGAGCCTCTGTTTTTTTATACCCAAATTTGTCAACTACAATAATGATGTTTTTTTTTAAAGTTTATTTTTTCCAATGATCCATAATTCATTATTTATGCACCACACCCAGTGTTCCATGCAATATGTGCCTTCCTTAATACCCACCACTGGGCTCATCCAACCCTCCACTCCCCTCCCCTTCAAAACCCTCAGTTTTGATGCTCTAGCTGATTGACATACACAGAAGTGAAAATTTAACTAAAATCTGACAAAAGGAGGTTACAGTAGAATTATGTACTTCAGCTGAAAAAATAAATTGCTCTTGCAATGAGATTTGCTTTCCTCATTAAAATTGTACAATGATGTATTAAGTGTAAAAGAAAACACTAAAAAGGACTTGAAAATTTATCAATTCAAAACTTCTAACCCTCCTCTTGCCTAGTTTATAAATCCTGTCTGAACCTGACAAAATTTCAGGGACAATTTGACCCTACTCATGTAGGTAAAGCCCCACTCAAAGCCCCTTGCACTGTTGTGAAAAAGCACAGCTATGTGCTAATTAAGAAAGCTTTTCCCTATACCATGTTAAACCTTGTCTTCCTGTAATTTGTATCAATTAAACCTTGCCCACTGGAACAACAAAGACTACTTCCTCGCCACATGACAATTTTCTAATTTTTGAAGGTAACTGCATAGTCTCTATAATTCCTTACTTCTGTAAGCTAAACAGCCCCATTTTCTCCACTCATCATTCCTCAAATAATACAGTTAGCTCCCTGATTCTTGTCATCCTGTTAACACCCTACGTGTTGCTTGCTGAATCATCACTGAATCAAACAAAATTGATAGAATTGCCCATTTTTCTTCATCTCTATGAATTAGCTTTCAACCATACTAATTTATTATATGGTAAGTAAAAATTGAAACTTTTATAACTATATATTCCATTACATATTTCAAGATGGGCATTATGCAAGACATAAAAATGCTAACGTTCTACTGGCTGTTTGCAAAAAGGTTGTATCATGTTTGGAAAACAAGAAACATTTTACTCTGTTGTCATTACCTCTCTAGGATCTGTTTTTTTACATCTTTTTTTTTTCTTACATCTCTATCATTTCCAAAAGTTATGTCACTTTACTCAAGAGAAAAAGCAAAAGTAGAGCATACTCAATAAAAAAAGGCAACAAACTTGGTTCAAATAGACAAGAGAAACACTGATGCTTTCATAAAAGTATGGCTGCAGAAGACTTCCAAATTTCCCCTGGAGGATTAGTAAGCATATTGAACATTTTTCCAATTTTAATTTAGGCCATATTCCCATTAGAAACTCTACTTAATTAGGGCATTTGTTAAAAGTCCATAATGTTAAATCAATGGAAAAATTCCAATAGTAGTCTATTAGACTTTTTTAACATTGCATACTTTATAGAAATGTATTAAAAATATGGTTATTAAAAGTTATATTGTAGCTATCACAATCCAGTTCTCCATTTCAAATAGCAAAATTACTTCTATTCCTAATTACTCAATGAACAGTTAGTTATAAATATACAACTCATTTAGAAGTTATTTAGTATGCTGTATATTTGGTGGTTGTAATATAAATTAGTGTAAATTTTCTCAAAAGTAAATGAAGACATAGTTTGATTTTTAGTTCAGTAATTAAGAGGAAGGTTATCTTTCCTTAGTATCATGGTAAAAGATGCACATATCTATGGAGAGTCTTGTAACACCAGAATATTACAATTTCCAATATGCACATTTTAAGAATTATAGAAAAATTATTTGTAACACTACAAATGACTATTCTGGTACCAAAGTAGGTAATGACAACCTAGTTCTCTGTTGTTAGTCCTTCCTATACCTTAGCTCTAATCAACTTTAATCACATAGCTCATGTTTATCTTTACTTCTAAATTATATACATTTACTACTCTATTGACATTATAAAAGAAGCAAATAATAGAAAATGTAACCAAGTAGAGAAACAAGAAATAAGCAGTGTTTAAAAATGTTTCTGATTTTAATATATTTATCGTACAAGTTGTTTTATCCTGAAAGTGGTAGGAGCACTGATTGAACAAAGTGATTGACTATGGCATTCCTGATTAGATTAGCAATACACACACACGTTCATTCACTTGGCTTCAAAGAGTTTCTGTACTAGTAGAAGTGCCATCGCTGTTATTTTCCTTCTATTTACTTGTGCTTGTATTGTTCTTTCATCTTCAATTGGAGTTTTTTTGCAGAATCTTATTTCTTTCTTTTTAGAGAAGGAGAGAACAAGTGAGCCAGGGGAGTGAGGTGTGCAGAAGGAGAGGGAAAGAGAGAAAGAGAATCTTAAACAGGCTCCACACCCAGTGCAGAGCCCAAAGCAGAGCTCAATCTCATGACCCTGAGATCATGACCAGAGCCGAAATCAAGAGTTGGATACTTAATTGAGCCACCTAGCCATCCCTTCCGCAGAATCTGATTTTGGGAGAGTTAGTTTAATTAAAACCCAATAGTATAATCCAAAAATCTCTTTGCCAGGCTGATGTGAAAGCACCACATATTCTAAGACACAGGATTGGGGCCCATAAAACTATTTTTAAACAAACTCCCAGGTGATTCTTAGTTTTCAAACTATACTTTGACATACTACTTCAGACTATTGAATCAATCAAGATTTTAGACTAACTTATAAAGTCTCAAGTATTTGGTTATCTCAGCATCAAGGCAAATTTTCTTATATTCCTGGACAGATTTCACTCTTTGGTGATAATAAATGCACTTCCTTTCCACATGAATCCTAACAAACTAACACTTCAGTTTAATGAGCAATTCTTACCTTGAACTTCCATAATGCCTGGATTCCTCCTATGGAAGGAAAAAAGAGACCTAACCTGGCTTGGTGTCTAATGTGTGTGAGACATGGTTTTAGGCAATTTACATTTGTTATCTCAAGTAACCCCTAGAATAATGCTGAGATGTAAACTAAAAGATATGTGTTTTTATCCCTGTTTTACACAGAAGTAAAACATAGGTTCAGAGAGTTTAAATAATTTTATTATGATCACTCAGTAAGTAAGTGATAGAGCCAGTACACTTCATTCAGAAGTTTTTGCTCTTTCTGTGACACTATCCTGTTTTCTCATTAGTCTTTCCATACATGAACAGTCCCAATACCCAGTAAGCCATGTGTTCCCTTTCAGTGCTTTCAACAACAGGAATAGGCAACTTTCCTAATATAATTCTGAAATTAAGAGATAAAAATACTGGTAATAGAAATCTTTCATCTAGGAACACAGAACACAGATTTTTCTTATGATTTTATGTCAGACATAACACATTTACCTCGACTTTAGTCATCTTTCAAATTTAGGCGAGGAATGTGATAAACATCTATCTTTTGAAAATGAAATAAAATGAAATCTCTTTACCTCATTAAGTACACTTATTTCACAATGGTAACCAAAACAGTAAGTAAAGCAGGGAAAAACATCACAGGTTTCAGTTTGGCAAAGCTTGATTTCAAGCCCATCCCTGACTAAACAAATAAATCTAGAGAGGTTGTTTTACTTCTTAGACCTCAAAAACATTACTAATAGAATTCATCATAACATATATGTTTAGAATAATTATGAAGACTAATAATAGAGTATCTGAAGTAATTAGAATGATATATGAAATGCTGACTTAATATCATTACTGTAAAAATGAATTTATTGATCATTTTAGTAAGTACTTAAATAGCTACTATTCAAATATTGTACCTATTTTGATAGAAACTCTTTACTGATTCTTAACTATGAATTAGGAAAACATAATAATCTCTTTCCTTAAAAAATACTTTCCATGGTCTCATGCTATGTGTTTAAGATTTATTACAACTAAAATATGGGCTCCTGGACAACTCAGGAAATAGATTCCTTTCTCTTTGCCCTCTAAATCACTGAGTGCAAAAGAACCATTTTCATAACCAAAGGAACAAAAGAACCATTTTCATAACCAAAGGAACATGGAGCAGTCAGCAGAAACACTGATTGGAATCATGCTTAGAAAAAGGGTCAAGGGCATGGTAGAAGATTAATAATTAGCGTTAGGTCTCAGGAGAGAGTGCCAGACCACAGGCTGGAAAGAATTGTCGGGAACTGGTAATGAACAACAGGCCCAGAAGCAGAAAGCAGTACATGGTAAAAGGTTGCAAAATAAAATCTGTTTCAAAGAAAGCAAGAGTCTATTTAGTAGATACTGACTGTGTGACTTCAGCATAGGCATCTAATCTGAATGGAATAAAAAATAAAGCCCTGCAAAACACATACACACACACACTTGAACTGAAAGGACTCTAACACAATTTAAACAAGATAATATTGTTTGCTTTCCAGAGCTCATAAAAATATTTTAAAAATCGGGGCACCTGGGTGGCGCAGTGAGTTACAGCCTCTGTCTTCAGCTTGGGTCATGATCTCAGGGTCCTGGGATCGAGCCCCACATCGGGCTCTCTGTTCAGCAGGGAGCCTGCTTCTCCCTCTCTCTGCCTGCCTCTCAGCCTACTTGTGATCTCTGTCAAATAAATAAAATCTTAAAAATATTTTAAAAATCAAATTGTTTGTTTTCATTTGTACATTACTGTGATTCCTATGCTTTATCATGGTTTTATGATTTATAAGATGAAGGCAACTTGACTGACCGACCTCCTGCTGTATGCCAGGAGGCACTACACTTCTATTTTGTAATCAGTGGTTACTACTACCATGGTATATGTATTCCCTTTTCTATTTTTTTCCACTTCTACTGACAAAGAAAAAGATTTTCTGTCTGCCCTAAGTCACATAAGTAGTAAGTTCTGAAGAACCCCTAAATCTACCTTTTCAAATATTTTATACTACTTAGTAATATTTGTATATTATAAAGAAAATTCATGGTTATATTAAGTATCTGAGAATTAAGATAACCATCCAAATAGGTGTATTTTTGAGAGTAAAGATGCTTCATAATAATTACATCAAAACAAGAGTAACTCAGGACTCTAAAACCAAGACATAGGCCATGATAACAGATTATTTCTAAAAATTATTTCAACTATCCCTTTCATCCTGCTTGCTCTTTTTATAATGTGACTATGCTACTACTTCCCCCCATTTCCCCCTCCCCTTGAGTCTGAGCTGGCTCTTTGACTTGCTTGGACCAAAGTAATGCGATGGAAATGACATTCTCAGATCCTGGGTTCTGTGGACATGAATGACTCTGAGGCTCCTATTTTTGTCCTCTGAAATGATGGTTGCCATGTAAACAAGTTTCAGCTAACTAGAGATAAAGATCCTGAGGATTAGAGAAATACCAAATGCAAGCTAACTAAAGCACCAAACATAATTATGTCCACCTGGGAACTCAAGAAGAAAAATGCTCAGCCATCTCAGACAGCCCAACCTTTTGGGCCATCCCAGCTGAGGCACCAGACATATGAATGAGGCCATCTTGGATCCATACTCTGGTTCCAGTGAAAGCCATGTCAGAGAATATCAGATGGAGCAGAGTTGAGCAATTCCTACTGATCCCTGTCCAAATACATAATAACACTTAGACTCACAAGGAATACAATAATTACTTTAAGTCACAGTGTTTTGGGGTTCTTCTATTTCTTTCAAAGCCAACTCAAACCCCACCTACTCTTTGATGTCTTCCTCACATACTTTAACCTCTTTTGAACTTGTTTATTCTTACCGGTAACATACAACCTTCTACTTTGGATAATTTAATGTTTATAGCTATGTATATGTATCATTTATGATAACAATTAACTTCAAGTAATAGTATGCATGTTTCAACTGGCCTAAACATAATTTTTTTTTCATCTTACTATATATGTGAAAGTAAGAGACTGTTTAGCTTTAAAATAACAGGGACAACATTTTTCAGTTCTGTTAGTCTTTTTCTTATGCTTCCAAGCACAGATACAACCATCACAATTTCATTCAATGAAGAAAGAAGGACAGTACAAACTGTACCTCTTTTTTTCCTCTCTTTAAGTTGGAATGTCTAAATTACTCACTTGGCTAAATTCATTCTTTTTCATATCAAAACTGGATATCCAGTTTTCCCAGCACCATTTGTTTTGTTTTATTTTGTTATTAAAGATTTTATTTATTTATTTATTTATTTGACAGACAGATCACAAGGTGGCAGAGAGGCAGGCAGAGAGAGAGGAAGGGAAACAGGCTCCCTGCTGAGCAGAGAGCCCGATGCAGGGCTTGATCCCAGGAACCTGGGACCATGACCCAAGCTGAAGGCAGAGGCTTTAACCCACTGAGCCACCCAGGCACCCCACCAGCACCATTTTTTTTTTTTAAAGAAACTGTCCTTTCCTTGTTGTATGGTCTAGTCATCCTTGTCTAAAATCATTTGAGTATATATGTGAGCCAGAAATCTGTCAAAGTATTATATTGTATAGTAGAAGCAGACAAAGGGGGACGAGACTGGAAATGCTTGGATGTTTTATAAAATATCCTAGAGAGTCTGCACTGATTTCTACCATAATACTGACTGTAGTATAAAACAAATAATAAGCACTGAACACATGTTTTTTTTCAATGAATCAAAAAGTGCAAACCGCACTTTGTTTCCAAAGCAAATTTGTGAAGTGGTCTGACAAAAGTCAACGATATCAACAGTTGCAGAAAATTATTCATTTAATAGTAATAAAAAATAAAGACTAGCGAAGACCAAAATTTATCAAATGTATTCCTTTGGTGAGCTCATATGGGACAAGGGAAGTACACAGGATGCTTTATTAAACCATAAAACTACATAACTTGAAATATAATCAAAAGTGCTAAAGACAGAACATTGTTATATGGGTATTTAAGAGCCAGGAAAAGCAAGGGAAAAATGCAAAGCACCAGGAATGATTTTTAAGCTTAAAAAAAAAAAAAATCCAATGTCTCAAAAGCCCTGAAAGAAAAAGGTACATTAGATATAGGTGTTGAAAAACAACAGAAAAAAAAAAAACCAGCTAAGTGACACATTCAAGACAATGAAACAAGGTCACAGAACATTTTGCTAGAGAATAATATGATAGACAAGGAATATGCTTGTCAAGCTGTTGTCTAAATTAAATACATTCTTTTCTCAAGAGAAGTCATCTATATTGCTCTTAAATCAGGAGCAAGGCAAGGAGACCCACTGCTACTACTTCTTTTCAATATAGTATGACAAGCCCCAGCCAGAGCAATTAAGCAAGAAAAAGAAATGAAAGGGATCCAGAGTAAAAAGGAATAAGTAAAATTACTTTTTATATATTATATGCAGAAAGCCCTGAAGATTACATGTGCATGTGTGCACACATACACAATTACAATAGAGTTTCAGCTAATTTTTAGGATATAAAAATCAACACACAAAAATTAATTTCATTCCTATGCACTAATAATGAACAATCCAAAAAAGAAAGTAATTTCATGTGTAAATGTGTAATAGGATCAAAAATAATAAAACAGGAATAAACTCAGTGTAAGAAGCAAAGTTAGTACATCTGACAACTATAGAATATTGCTACAAGAAATTAAAGAAGACAAATAAATGGAAAGACATCCTGTATTCATGGATTGGAAGACTTAATGTTAAGTTGTCAATACTACTCAAAGTTATCTACAGATTCAATGCAATTCCTATTGGATACCAACAGTATTTTTTGGCAGAAAAGCAGGAAAAAAAATCCCAAAGTTCATATGGAATCTCAAGGGATCCCAAGTAGTCAAAAAGAACAGGGCACCTGGGTGGCTCAGTGGGTTAAGCCACTGCCTTCGGCTCGGGTCATGATCCCAGGGTCCTGGGATCGAGTCCCGCATCGGGCTCTCTGCTTAGCGGGGAGCCTGCTTCTCCCCTCCCCTCTCTGCTTGACTCTCTGCCTACTTGTGTAATCTCTGTCTGTCAAATAAATAAATAAAATTAAAAAAAAAAAAACAAATCTGAAGGCCTAACACTTTGATTTCAAAAAGTTAACAAAGCTAAAATAACCAAAACAGTATTACACTGACATAAAGATATGCAGACTAATAGAACAGCATGTCAGGAAGAGTCAGGAATAAATCTTCCCATGGATGAGCAAATGGTTTTCAACAAGTTTGCTAAGACCATACAATGGTGAAAGGATTGGATCTTTAACAAAAAGTGATGGGAAAAAAGGATACCCACATGCACAAGCATTAAATTGAATCTTCAGTTTACAACGTATTCAAATTTAACTCAAAATGGTTTAAAGAGCTAAACATTAGGGCTAAAACTATAAATGTCCTACATGAAAAAAGAGGGTAGCTTCAGGATACTGGATTAGACAACGATTTCTCAAAAGTGACACCAAAAACACAGATGACAACAAAGGCAAAAATAGACAAAAGCGATGACATCCAACTTGAAAGCTTCTACGTATCAAAGGAGATAAGATTAAAAAAACAACCTACAGAATAGTAGACAATACTTGCAAATCATTTATTTGATGATTAATATCGAAAATATATCAAAAACTCCTACAACTCAACAAAAAACCAACCTGATTTAAAAATGAAGATAGTACTTGAATAGACATGGGATATACCAATGACTGACAAGCTTATGAAAAGCTGTGCAATTCATTATTGATTCATGGTATTACTAATTACTAGAAAACTTAAAATCAAAACCACAATGGTAATTCTATTTTTAGTTTTTTTGAGGCACTCCATACTGTTCTTCACAGTGGCTGCATCAATTTGCATTCCCACCAACAGTTCATTAGGGTTCTTTTTTTCACATCCTTGCCAACATTTGTTATTTCCTGTCTTTTTGATTTTAGCCATTGATTCATTGTGGTTTTAATTTGCATTTCCATGATGATTAGGGATATTGAGCATCTTTTCATGTGTCTATTGGCCATCTGCATACTCCCTTTGGAAAAATGTCTATTCACATCCTCTGCCCATTTTTAATTGGATTATTTTCTGGTATTGGGTTACATAAGTTCCTTATGTATCTTGGATATTAACCCCTTACTTTATATATTACTTGCAAATATCTTTTCCTATTCAGAAGGTTGTTTTGTTGCTGGCTTTCTTTGCTGTGCAGAATTTTTTTATTTTGGTGTAGTTCCAATAGTTTACTTTTGTTTTTGTTTCCCTTGCCTGAGGAGACATACCTAGAAAAATGTTTCTACAGTCAATGTAAAAGAAATTACTGCTTGTGTTTTCTTCTAGCAATTTTATGGTTCCCAGTCATATTTACCTCTTTAATCCATCTTGAGTTTATGTTTGTGTATGATGTATTTACCCAAAGAAAATGAAAATAAGAATTCAAAAATACTAATTTGAAAAGGTATTATGTAGGGACATTGAGGTGGCACAGTTGGTTGAGCATTAGACTCATGGTTGTGGCTTGGGCCATGATCTTGGAGTTGTGAGACTGAGCCCAGGGTGGACTTTGTGCTCAGTGCAGTCTGCTTGGGACTCTGTGCCTCTTCCTCTGCCCCTCCACCCAGTATCCCTTTCTAATAAATCTTAAAAAAAGAAGGGGCACCTAGGTGGCTCAGTTGTTAAGCCTCTGTCTTCAGCTCAGATCATGATCCCAGGGTCCTGGGATAGAGGCCCGCTTTGGGCTCCCTGCTTAGTGGGAAGCCTGCTTCTCCCTCTCCCTGCCACTCCCCCTACTTGTGCTTTCTGTCAAATAAGTAAATAAAATCTTAAAAAAAAAAAAAGAAAAAGATATCATATACCTCCTTTGTTTATTGCAGCAATATTTACAATAGCCATGATATGGAAGCAACAAGTGTCCATCCACAGATGAGTGGATAAAGAAGATGTGATTCATACACACACACACACTGGATTACTAGTTATAAACATGAATGAAGTCTTACCATTCCCAACAATATGGATAGACTTAGGTGGCATAGTGCTAAATGAAATCAGTCAGTCAGAGAAGACAAATTGATTTCCCTAATATGGAGAACTGAAGAAACAAAATGAATGAACAAAGAAAAGAGACCAAAAACACCACCACCACCACTCTTTTTCTTCAAAATTGATTTTTAGAGAGGAGAGAGAGAGTACACATGTTGGGGGAAACAAGTAGAGAGAGAGGGAGAGAGAGAATCTAGAGCAGACTCCTTGCTGAGCATGGAGCTCAAAGTGAGGCTTGATCTCATGACCCTGAGATAATGACCTGAGCCAAATTCAAGCGTTACATGCTTAACCAACAGAGCCATCCAGGCACCCTATAACAGACTCTTAAATACAGATAGGAGATACCTGCTTTCCAGATAGGAGTGTGGTGGGTAGATAAGTGAAAAAGGTAAAGGGATTAAGAATACACTTATATTAATGGATAATGAGAAATGTATAGAATTGTTCAATCATTATATTGTACACCTGAAATAAAAGACTACAAGTTAATTATGGTTCAATACAACACACACACGAAATAATGCCTTATACCCATTAGGACGGCTATTATCCAAAACAAAATGAAACAAAACAAAAAAAAAAAAACCCAGAAAACAAGAAATTGACAAAGACAAAGAAATTTCAATCCCTGTGCATTGTTGAAGGCAATGTAAAATGGTGTAGTTAATGGTATAGTTGTTATGGAATACAGTATGGGGCCCTCAAAAAAAATTAAAAATTAAACTAACATTGGATCTAATAATCTTACTTCTGGGTATTTATAAAAAAAAAAACTGAAGTCAAGATCTCAAAGAATGATCAGCACCTCCTATGCTCACTGAAATATTATTCGCAATAGCCAAGATGTGCAAACAACCCAGATGTCCATTACCAGATGAATGAATAAGAAATGTGGTATATACATAAAATGGAATATTATTCAGCTTTAAAAATAAATCTGCCACATGCTACAACATGAAACGTGAGAAAATGAAATGTGTTAGAACCAGTCATAAAGATACATACTGTCTAAGTGACCCACTTCTTTCAGACATCTAAAATGGTCAGACTCCTAGAAATAGTGAATAGAATGGTATACCGGGGCTGAAGAGAGCCCTTGTTCAGTCAGTACCGAGTTTTAGTTTTACAAAACAAAAACATTTTAGATATCTGTTGTACAACATTGTGAAAATAATTAACGCCACTGAATTTTACACTTAAAAATGGTTAACATGGCAAATTTTATGTTATGTTTTTTACTACATTTAAAACATAAACAATAAAAAAATAGTCATCTACATTTCATTCTGCTATATCATTACAAAGCATATATCTTAATGGAAATAAAGAAGAAATTCCCTTTTCCCCTCTTGCATCACACCTATATCAACTATCCAGAGGTAAAATATTACCTTTAGAATTAGCTTCTCATAAAGTACATCTTCATTATCAATTCTATTTGAACTCTTTTCTCAGTATTACTTACCTGGAACATAAGGACTTTGAATTCTCTGTAAAAATTCAAACTAGCCCTCTCTTCTTCAAGCCAAGAACTTTTATTAAAAGAGGATAGATAGATACATAGAGATAGGATTCTTTTTTTTTTTTTTTTGAACTGGTTAGTCATGGCTATCACTATAGTAATATGTTTAATTAGAGACAACAGTAATACTATTAGATCATTAGGTGCTTTGAGATTAGAAAGTCCATCATTTCTCTACTGAGAGTAAATTCTATGTATTGAATTGTGGGAATTAACACTGAAGTCAAAGAGCTTCACTGTAATTTTTCATTAATTAAGGAACTTAATTATTCAGCCATTGCAGTAATTTCTTCTTTTAAATGATAACAAATCCCTAATACACTTGGTTGGTTTATCTGTCCCCTTGGTTAGAGTTGTGATCATTATTTTTGAAATTAAATTTTCAGTCTGAATCTTTGCATTTATAAGACATCTTTTATTATTGAAGTTGGAAAAGTGTGTTATAAACATATTCTAAATCTGGAAGAAAAGTGGAAATTGCAGGGATATTATATTCATAGTTATGAGAGGGGAAAAGCAGCTAAAAATGTCAAATATTCAGATGTTGTCATGTAACTTGATTTTTTAATCATTTCTGCCACGTTCAGTGAATTATCAACCTAAAAATCTTAGAGAGGGGATTGAAAGTAAAGACCATTGAAAGGACAAGTTCAACATAACCAAATATTAAGCAATAGGAAGCAAAAAGAGACCTTAACAAAACAGTGGAGGAGACTAAACTGACATACATTCCCCAGAATTCCCTTCTCTGTAGAGTTCCAGATTAATACTGACCACAAAAGTCATTTTAGGAGATTTGGATAATGGAAGTGAAGCAGCAGCTGTAGTTTTTATACTCTGAAGTTTGATGTAGAACATCAGGCATCTCAGGAATACACTAAGACTAACATCTCCAGCTCTCCCCTAGAGCCTCTTCTTCAGTTTGATTTTTGGGCCAAAGTGTTTATAGCCTGTGATTAAGACAACTACTACTTGGTGTAGTGACCCACTATTCCAAGGTTAGAGGTAGCTAGAGATAGATATGGATCTCAATTTATCTTCCTGAGTGCTATCACAGATTTCTTCCACATCCTGCTTTGCTTCCTGAATGTGAGTCTGGCTGAGCAAAATGGCTTCAGAATGAATACTAGACAGGGAGACTTGTACAATCTATTCCTGTAGGTCCTAAAATTATGTAAAGTTTAACTCCTAAAATAAATCCCTTATAATCTATCAGTTGATGAGTTGTAGAGATTATGATTCTCTGATCAAACCATGACTGATTAAAATGCTCTGTAAGAAAGGCTTTGCAGGGGTGTTAGGTGGATTGTACTTATGCCCCTGATTATTCATGTCTTTTGTCCTGTAGCTTTACAGTCCCTTCCCATGGAGTCTAGACTCAGTCATGTGACTTTATGGGATCAATGAGATAATAGCAAATGTGATCCAAGCTTGAAAAGCACATGCTTCTTTTTCCTGGCTCATTTTACAACTGGGCTTGGCTTGCTCTTAAATCCCTGTCTTCAGGCTAGATTGTAGAAAGGATAGGACAGAGATAGGGATTAAACCCAGTCATCATTTCAAAGGTCATTCTAAACTTAATGTCCCCCAGCTGACCATCATTGAGTGTATGATCAAGCCCAAGTAAGACTAGTCAAGCCTAGCCAAGATTAGCACAACAACCTAGCTTTATCTTCATGAGAAACTGAATAATGTTAATTATTTAAAAAGAGTTTGTAATGCAGTATTAGCTCACTAATGCAGTAAGCATAGATCAGATTAGCACAAAGAAACACTTCCTAGACATGGGGCCTAGGAAGAAACTAACATACACTATTTACTATATCACGCCCTGTTCCAGGTATTTAATGTATGCTATTATATCTAATGTCCCAGTAATATAAAATATACTCTTTTTCCCCATCTCATAGAAGAGAAGAATATGTTATTTGTCTACCACTGGAACCTAGAACTGAAGCCTATGCTCTTACAATTGTATTTTCTGGTAAAAGACATGTATACACAAGCACAAATGAGGAATGATAAAGAAAGGGGGCTTTCTGTATTGGAAGGTACAGGAATAAGGGATGGACAGGGGCAGAGCAAATCCAGTATTGGGGCTGAGGCCCTCAATTGTTAGATTTTGTGCTCTAAATAGATACAGGCAACAAAGTCTACTTATGGCCTACATGTGATAAAATTTGAGGCCAGATAAAATAACAAGTTTGGGGATATTTCATCTTTAGAAAATAATATGAGGGATGTGGCAATCACCTCTCTGAATGTCATCATTAGTGGAGTGTCCAAAGATATAGAAAAGTAGGGAAAATAATGACAATCTACTCTGGGACAATGCAGAAATGTTAAAGGAGGAATATATATAATTTCAGATTATTTTTGACACTGTTCACAGACTTACTTGCTTCAAAACCAGTTTGATAAATTCAGAGCCAGTTTTTGAGCCAAGATCAATACCATGAATTTCAACATTTCAAATTTTTAGAGGAAAAACTAAGAACCATAAGGACTGAATCATTTTGAAAAGTAACATTGCCTTGTATTAATGGAGGGTCATTTTTCCAAGAAGCTCCAATCATGTGAAGTTCTACTAGTCTGACTCAGACTTCTTGAGGCACAGAACTCAAAGATGATGGATCTGAGATGGATCTTAGATGATAGGAAGTGACTAAACTCATGTCTTTCAGATCATCTTCAAAAGATAAACCAAATGGCACCTGAGTGATGTGAATGACTGGAAGACTGAAAATATAATCAAGACAATGGTGTGGAAGGGAAGGGCTAACCATGGTACAGGTGTTTAATTTCCCTCCCTTGCTGTTTTTTCACTAAATAAACTTAAGTTAACACAGTATGGCAGAAAAGGCCCAGAAGTGGTGGCCAGGACCATTTTCTCCACTTCCTTAAGTTCTTAGGCCAAACCTGGACTCATAGGCAATGGTGCCTCCCTGTCAGGACAGCCAGAGGCAGAGAATGAGCTACTGACAATGCACATACCACTTACATGTCACCCAGGAATTAAGTCAGATTTATGTTTCTATTCATAATTGCATTCCTTACTGGACTAGTGGTCATATTCATAAGTGTCATATTTTCTAGATAAAGCAATAAATATAGCTATAATAGTGAAGTGAAAAATTCAACAAAGTATGATTTTTTTCCATGTGTTTTCCCATGTAGGGCCTACCCTCAGGCCCTGCTTATATTTCCTGTAGAGATTAAAGATGTTTATTATGGCTGTGTAGTCTACTGAAAGGAAATTTCTTGAAGAAATAGATGTCTAAAACCATTTCATTCAGGAATTAGAAAAAAAATAAATGAAATTAAAACTAACATTTTTAAGTTAATTCTTTAAAAGTTAACTTTTGTTCCTTTTTAGTTTGCCCAAGGCCATAAAAAAAGGTCTTGTGATTTTATTCAGATTAGTTTCTAACTTTCCAAAACAGTCCCACATAGAAAGGTGTACAAACTTTTGAGTAGCAAATTTTTACTATTTCATTACTGTTTTTTTTTTTAAGGATTTTATTTATTTATTTGACAGAAAGAGAAGGATCACAAGCAAGCAGAGAGGCAGCAGAGAGAGGGGGAAGCAGGCTCCCCACCAAGCAGAGAGCCCGATGCGGGGCTCCATCCTAGGACCCTGACCTGAGCTGGAGGCAGAGGCTTATTAACCCACAGAGCCACCCAGGTGCTGCATTACTACGTTATTTTGAAGAAAACCAATACTGGATATACACAGTTCAAAATGGTATTCTTTTCCCCCTTATTTGGGTATTTTAATAATTTTATTTCACATAAAAAAGAATTATCTATACAATAAAGGACTGTAAAATTTTGTACAAGAGAAAAAAAAGAGAAATAAAATGGGGTTTTCTGTGTTCCTACAATAGTCCTCTGTTCAAAAATCTCATAATCTCTATGTCTTTGCTCATTTCTAAGTTACACATAAAAATGTTTAGGCAAATAACTATTTAAAGGTTATCCTGATTCTATCTTCTACAAAAAAAAACCCCTAACATCCTTAAAAACACTCTGTTCCTCACCTATAGGAATTACCATCCAAACTCCAAAATGACAACTGCCCTGCATCTACAAGATAATTATTGATTTTTTTGCAATCACAAAAGAAAATTCGGTACATTTAAACATCACTTTTTATAACTGTACAATCTAAAGACATCACCTCTAACAACAGATTATAGACAACGGGATATTTCTTCCCTTTTTGGTTGCTGAGTAGCTGAGTCAGGCCATATGAAGTCAATTGTTGCTATGACAACGTGTGAAACAGGGAGAGGATAACATGTCTGAAAACAGAATTCATTTACTTATGATCCATTTTTTCCTTTGATATGATGCAAATGCTTACTTAGAAGGAATAGACATGTCTACTTTAATTATCAGATATCCATTTACATTTATTAATAAAATCAGGTGCCAATCATTTTTACTTAGGTAAAAACATCAAACCATCTACTTGTACTACATGAGTCTTTCACCTTTATTTTGGTATCTGATTAACAGCGACATGAGTAAATAACAGATCTTTATGTATTCTCTTTCTCCTGTCACAATGTGAAATAGACCCATATGTTAAGAGTGTAAGTAAGTTTTCACTATAGCACATTGCAATAAACATTTTACTATTCAATAGTTATAGGAAGCTGAAACAGAGGGAGATAAGCCAGGAAATGGAAAAGCCACTCAAACCTGTAATTCCCAAATGTTATAATTCAACCATAAAAATTTGCCCTCAACTACAATACATCATACACATTATCTATGCACATAGAAATTTATTTTCAATTTGTCAGAAACCATCTGTAGGTTTTTTTTCCCACCTGAGTGCTGGTGACTAAATTACCTGGTAGATAATCACTTCTTTCTCCACTTATATACTAGTTTATTTTATTATAGAAGTTACCAAGGAATGGACAGCATCTACTGGTCAGTATCACTCTGCATAATATCCTTAAAATTCATCCATGTCACAAATGGCAGGCTTTCCTTCTCTCACATGGTTGAATAATTCCATTGTGTGGGTTTGTGTGTATCTCACATTTTCTTTATCTATTCATCCATAGATGAACACTTAGGTTGTTTCTGTATCATGGCTATAATGTGAATAGACAGTGAATAATGCCATAATCAACTGGGGGGTGTGGATATCCCATCAAGATCCTGATTTTTTTCCTCTAGGTATATACCCACAGGTAAAATTGCTGGAATATATGATAATTGTATTTTTAAAAAAATTTTAAGAGCCTCTACAGTGTTTTCTTTAGTGACTGTATCAATTTACAGTCCCATAAAATGTGCCAAGACAAGGGTTCTCTTTTCTCTACATCTTTGCCAATATTCATTATCTCTTTTCTCTTTGAGGAGAGCCACTGTAACAGGTGTGAAGTGATATCTCATCGTGGTTTTGAGGTGCACTGCTGTGATGATTAGTGATACTGAACATCCTCTCATGGGCCTGTTGGGCATTTAACTGGCCTTCTTTAGAAAAATCTTTATTCAAGTTCTTTGTCCACTTTCTAATCTCATTATTTCTTATTTTGCTATTGAGTTGTAAGGGTTCTTATATATTTTGGATATTAACCCCTTATCTGATAGGCAGTTTGCAAATATATTGCTCCATTCCATAGGTTGCCCTTTCATTTGTTTCCTTTGCTGTGCAGAAGGCTTTAAGTTCGATGTAGTCCCACTTGTTGGCTTTGCTTTTGTTAGTTATGTTTTTGGTGCCATATCCAAATAATCAATATGCTAAGACCTGTTTCAAGGAGCTTTTCCCCTATGTTTTCTTACAACTATCTCAACTTAAGAAAGAGAAGTGGAGAAAGAAGGACAAGGGTGCAGAAGAGCAAAAGTAGACAATTGCAGAATTTTATACCTGATGGTAGTAGACATTCTTAAGGAGCCTAAGAGAAAAGCATTCCTAAAGTAAATCAGGTAGGTTTTCCTTGGGTCCCTAGGTCTTTAAAATTGGACTTTATCACCTTGAGCCACATGTAAATATAATAGTATACACGTAAGCACAGCCATTTCCTTTTCTTCACTAGAGTAAAAGCAAGGTGATTCTTCTCAAAGAAAAAAAAAAGGCAAAAACAGAAACAAAACCAAAACCAAGCAACAAACACACACTAGCATAGGTGTCATTTATCACCGCAGAAATAATTGTGAGTAAGGATTTTAGGAATTTTGAGACTTAAAAACTAACACTTGATTAAATGCAAGAAATACCTGAACTCTATGGTGAAAATGGAAAGGCACATGAGCATTTCTGTTTACCTTCCATCTGTCCCCAGTCAGTTTAAAAGGATAGAATATACATAAAGCAACTTAAGTCCATAGGCAAACAAAACTGTACTAGACATAGAAAAAAGACTTAAGAACTTTATAGATAGAAGAAATTATATCAACAGTGGGCGCCAACTTGAATGATAAACTTCAATACAGAATAATTGAAGATAGGACCACCCAAAAGCTATTTTCCTGACAGAAACCTGGGATTATCTCAATTAGATGCAGTCCAGAGGCCAGAAGCCCATGCTGAATGGTCAGTTAGATAACTGATTAAAGGTCTGTGAAACTGCTGCAACAGTCTCCTACTCTCAGTGCTGCTGGTTTTGATGTTTTCCCTCAAGCTGAATACTAAATAGGTTTCTGAATAAAATAGTGAGTCTACTGTTGGATATTCCCAAAGCAAATGTAGGAGCCAAACTGAAGCTAGAATATTTCTCAAATTGAGAAGTCTAACTTAAGCCTCATCCCAAAAAGAGAGAAAACCTGATCACATGTTCCAATCCTGTTCTTTCATAGAAGCTCAAAATTTTATCAGAATCTTAATGTGTTGTCAAAGAAACTAAGAATATTCACTGGTGATGTGAATATACATTCTAGAAAAATATACCACTCCATTACAAACTTTACACAATGGATAGATGATAAAGATGTTTCTTCAATTGCTTGGTGAAACAACAGCATGAAAGAAAGCCATCAAAATCAAAGATTCCTCAAGGCAAGAGAGTTTATGTAGGAAACAAATATTTAAATAATTAAAATTAGTGTCTTAAGATTTGTAAAACAAGAGTTGGATGCCATGAAAGCAGTGGAGCTCTTAGAAATTAAATAGAATTTAAAAAATAATGATTTTAAAAAGATACTATAACTAACTCAGCTGAAGATCAAAGAACAGCACTGGAAATTTAGAGAGAGTTCCAAAATTCCAAGCAAAAACAAAAGTCTATGAATTTTTTTTTTTCTTCATTTGCTTGTGGATGTTTCCTTCATAGAAAACCTGCCTTCCTCTCTCACACATAAACACACATTCAAGATGTGACCTGCTCCCCTGGACCCAGGAAAGTCCATCACAACAAATAATAGTATATTTTCCTAAATCTGGCTTATTTGGGAAATTTACTCCATTCATGTTTAATATAGTCATTACTATATTTGGTTTATTTCAGCCATAATATTAGCAAAGTAAATGTTAGCTGTATATAAAATAGAGAAAAGCATGGTATAATATTTTAGATGTAATAAAGTTTACTTCTCATATAATAGTCTTGAGTAGTCCCAGGTAGCAAGGAGCAAAGAGCTGCTCCAGAGAACAATTAAATGACTCATTAATAGAGATTTTGTTATCCTCAATAAATCTGATCCAGGTTGTCATAGTCCTCTCTATCTAGTCTGAGGAATTAACAAAGTATCAAGGTGGCTTCATGAGGGGATTTTTGGCACCATTCCCAGATGTTACACATATGGCTTTAATGCCTTACTGTCTAGAAGTCATATGTCTATAGCAAATTGCACAGAAAGATGGGAAATAAGGTCTACTCATGTGCCCAGAAAAACACAAGTTTAGTCAGATTTTGATACAGTATCTTATTTTCCAATGTCTATGTATTATGTTTTTTTTTTTTTAAAGATTTTCTTTATTCATTTAACAGACAGAGATCACAAGTAGGCAGAGAGGCAGGCAGAGAGAGAGGAAGGGAAGCAGGCTCCCTGCTGAGCAGAAAGCCCCTTGCGGGGCTCCATCCCAGGACCCTGAGATCATGACCTGAGCCAAAGGCAGAGGTTTTAACCCACTGAGCCACCCAGGCACCCCTATGTATTATGTTTCTTAAAAATTTATTACTGCCTATGTTAATCATATGCTATTTTTTGTCTTCTGCTATAATGGATGTTTTAGTTTTTATTTGTATCCTACTGTTATTATTCAAACTTATAGCTATCATTTGAAAATAGTTCATATTAATGTCAAAAAGTAGTGATTATCTAGAACCCCTTCTTCACTTGACAAAAGATTGTTAGCACACTTTTGCATATTTTCATGTTTTACCAATCCCCCACTTAAAAAGCTACTGATTATTTTACTTTGCTTTGTTATCTATGAATTCTAGCTATTTTTAAATCTTTATCCAACAATTAAACTTGATTTCATAGGCTCTCTATTTGTTTATTACTTCTTGTATATTGTTTCTCTCAAACTATCACTTGGTCTTCTCTTTACTAGAGTATATTTATAAGTAATTTAATTTTCAAAGAAACTAGTGGGTCATTAATTTCTAGGTGTTTACATGTTCAAAACATCTTTTTTTCTCCATTGTGGAGGCTATTTGGACTGCTTTTGTGATTGTCAATTTCTTTCTCTGAAAAGTAGATATTGGAGCAATCATGGAGGCAAAACAGCAGAGAACTGTCCTGGAAGAGCAGGAAACCCCATGGGTATCCTCAGGCCCATGACAGTAATACTGAAATTATAGGAGGACTTTTTATAGGACATGTATGAGTTTCTCCTGTGATAAACATTTAAGAATAACTGGAATAGGGTAGCTGGGTTATGGACATTGGGGAGGGTAGGTGCTATGGTGAGTGCTGTGAATTCTGTTAAGACTGATGATTCACAGAGCTGTACCCCTGAAACAAATAATACATTATATGTTAATAAAAAAAATAGCTAGAAAAAATTTTATAGGGCTAACACCTGGTATATAACCCAATAATGGGGTCATGCCTCACTTGTTTCCATTTTATTTATTTTTTTTTTTTAACTTTATTTAAGCTTTATTTAAACATATAATGTAACCCCCCCACCCTCTCCCAACCCCTCTTCCCCCCACCCCCCTCAGTTTGTTTTATGACATTAAGAGTCTCTTTTGGTTTGTCTCCCTCCCGATCCCATCTTCTTTCATTTTTACTTTTCCTACCACCTTAACTCCCACCCCCGTTGCATCTCCACTTCCTCATATCAGGGAGATCATGTGATAGTTGTCTTTCTCTAGTTGACTTATTTCGCTAAGCATAATACGCTCTAGTTCCATCCATGTCGTCGCAAATGGTAAGATTTCATTTCTTTTGATGGCTGCATAGTATTCCATCGTATATATATATACCACATCTTCTTTATCCATTCATCTGTTGATGGACATCTAGGTTCTTTCCATAACTTGGCTATTTTGGACATTGCTGCTATAAACATTCGGGTACACGTGCCCCTTTGGATCATTACGTTTGTATCTTTAGGATAAATACCCAGTAGTGAAATTGCTGGGTCATAAGGTAGCTCTATTTTCAATTTTTTGAGGAACCTCCATGCTGTTTTCCAGAGTGGTTGCACCAGCTTGCATTCCCACCAACAGTGTAGGAGGGTTCCCCTTTCTCCACATCCTCGCCAGCATCTGTCATTTCCTGACTTGTTAATTTTAGCCATTCTGACTGGTGTGAGGTGGTATCTCATTGTGGTTTTGATTTGTATTTCCCTGATGCCCAGTGATGTGGAGCACTTTTTCATGTGTCTGTTGGCCATCTGGATGTCTTCTTTGCAGGAATGTCTGTTCATGTCCTCTGCCCATTTCTTGATTGGATTATTTGTTCTTTGGGTGTTGAGTTTGCTAAGCTCTTTATAGATTTTGGATACTAGCCCTTTATCTGATATGTCGTTTGCAAATATCTTTTCCCACTCTGTCAGTTGTCTTTTGGTTTTGTTGACTGTTTCCTTTGCTGTGCAAAAGCTTTTGATCTTGATGAAGTCCCAATAGTTCATTTTTTCCCTTGCTTCCCTTGCCTTTGGCGTTGTTCCTAGGAAGAAGTTGCTGCAGCTGAGGTCGAAGAGGTTGCTGCCTGTGTTCTCCTCAAGGATTTTGATGGATTCCTTTCTCACGTTGAGGTCCTTCATCCATTTTGAGTCTATTTTCGTGTGTGATGTAAGGAAATGGTCCAATTTCATTTTTCTGCATATGGCTGTCCAATTTTCCCAACACCATTTGTTGAAGAGGCTGTCTTTTTTCCATTGGATATTCTTTCCTGCTTTGTCAAAGATTAGTTGACCATAGAGTTGAGGGTCTATTTCTGGGCTCTCTATTCTGTTCCATTGATCTATGTGTCTGTTTTTGTGCCAGTACCATACTGTCTTGATGATGACAGCTTTGTAGTAGAGCTTGAAGTCGGGAATTGTGATGCCACCAACTTTGGTTTTCTTTTTCAATATTCCTTTGGCTATTCGAAGTCTTTTCTGGTTCCATATAAATTTTAGGATTATCTGTTCCATTTCTTTGAAAAAATTGGATGGGATTTTGATAGGCATTGCATTAAATGTGTAGATAGCTTTAGGTAGCATAGACATTTTCACAGTATTTATTCTTCCAATCCATGAGCATGGAACATTTTTCCATTTCTTTGTGTCTTCCTCAATTTCTTTCATGAGTACTTTATAGTTCTCTGAGTATAGATTCTTTGCCTCTTTGGTTAGGTTTATTCCTAGGTATCTTATGGTTTTGGGTGTAATTGTAAATGGGATTGACTCCTTAATTTCTCTTTCTTCTGTCTTGTTGTTGGTGTAAAGAAATGCAACTGATTTCTGTGCATTGATTTTATATCCTGACACTTTACTGAATTCCTGTACAAGCTCTAGCAGTTTTGGAGTGGAGCCTTTTGGGTTTTCCACATATAGTATCATATCATCTGCAAAGAGCGATAGTTTGACTTCTTCTTTGCCGATTTGGATGCCTTTAATTTCTTTTTGTTGTCTGATTGCTGAGGCTAGGACTTCTAGTACTATGTTGAATAGCAGTGGTGATAGCGGACATCCCTGCCGTGTTCCTGACCTTAACGGAAAAGCTCTCAGTTTTTCTCCATTGAGAATGATACTTGCCGTGGGTTTTTCATAGATGGCTTTGATAATATTGAGGTATGTGCCTTCTATCCCTACACTTTGAAGAGTTTTGATTAGGAAGGGATGTTGTACTTTGTCAAATGCTTTTTCAGCATCTATTGAGAGTATCATGTGGTTCTTGTTCTTTCTTTTGTTAATGTACTGTATCACATTGATTTATTTGCGGATGTTGAACCAACTCTGCTGCCCTGGAATAAATCCCACTTGGTCGTGGTGAATAATCCTTTTAATGTACTGTTGGATCCTATTGGCTAGTATTTTGGTCAGAATTTTTGCATCTGTGTTCATCAAGGATATTGGTCTGTAATTCTCTTTTTGGATGGGATCCTTGTCTGGTTTGGGGATCAAGGTGATGCTGGCCTCATAAAATGAGTTTGGAAGTTTTCCTTCCATTTCTATTTTTTGGAACAGTTTCAGGAGAATAGGAATTAATTCTTCTTTAAATGTTTGGTAGAATTCCCCTGGGAAGCCATCTGGCCCTGGGCTTTTGTTTGTTGGGAGATTTTGGATGACTGTTTCAATCTCCTTACTGGTTATGGGCCTATTCAGGTTTTCTATTTCTTCCTGGTTCAGTTTGGGCAGTTTATATGTCTCTAGGAAAGCATCCATTTCTTCCAGATTGTCGAATTTGTTGGCATAGAGTT
The DNA here is from genome assembly GCA_003697995.1 of Taxidea taxus jeffersonii. Classification (NCBI taxonomy): domain Eukaryota; kingdom Metazoa; phylum Chordata; class Mammalia; order Carnivora; family Mustelidae; genus Taxidea; species Taxidea taxus. The sequence goes on from ML111853.1 coordinate 42,210, forward strand.
GTTCATAATATGTTCTTATGATTGTTTGTATTTCTTTGGTGTTGGTTGTGATCTCTCCTCTTTCATTCATGATTTTATTTATTTGGGTCCTTTCTCTTTTCTTTTGGATAAGTCTGGCCAGGGGTTTATCAATCTTATTAATTCTTCCAAAGAACCAGCTCCTAGTTTCGTTGATTTGTTCTATTGTTTTTTTGGTTTCTATTTCATTGATTTCTGCTTTGATCTTTATTATTTCTCTTCTCCTGCTGGGTTTAGGCTTTCTTTGTTGTTCTCTCTCGAGCTCCTTTAGGTGTAGGGTTAGGTTTTGTATTTGAGACCTTTCCTGCTTCTTGAGATAGGCTTGTATCGCTATATATTTTCCTCTCAGGACTGCCTTTGCTGTGTCCCACAGATTTTGGACCGTTGTGTTTTCATTATCATTTGTTTCCATGGTTTTTTTCAATTCTTCTTTAATTTCCTGGTTGACCCATTCATTTTTTAGAAGGATGCTGTTGAGCCTCCATGTATTTGTGCTTTTTCCACATTTCCTCTTGTGATTGAGTTCTAGCTTCAGAGCATTGTGGTCTGAAAATATGCCGGGAATGATCCCAATCTTTTGATACCTGTTGAGACCTGATTTATGACCCAGGATGTGATCTATTCTGGAGAATGTTCCATGGGCACTAGAGAAGAATGTGTATTCTGTTGCTTTGATATGGAATGTTCTGAATATATCTGTGATGTCCATCTCGTCCAGTGTGTCATTTAAGACCTTTATTTCCTTGTTGATCTTTTGCTTGCATGATCTGTCCATTTCAGTGAGGGGTGTATTAAAGTCCCCAACTATTATTGTATTCTTGTCAATGTGTTTCTTTGATTTTGTTATTAATTGGTTTATATAGTTGGCTGCTCCCATGTTAGGGGCATAGATATTTAAAATTGTTAGATCTTCTTGTTGGACAGACCCTTTGAGTATGATGAAGTGTCCTTCCTCATCTCTTATTATAGTCTTTGGCTTAAAATCTAATTGATCTGATATAAGGATTGCCACCCCAGCTTTCTTCTGATGTCCATTAGCATGGTAAATTGTTTTCCACCCCCTCACTTTCAATCTGGAGGTGTCTTCAGGTCTAAGATGAGTTTCTTGTAGGCAGCATATTGATGGGTTTTGTTTTTTTATCCATTCTGAAACCCTGTGTCTTTTGATTGGGGCATTTAGCCCATTTACATTCAGGGTAACTATTGAGAGATATGAATTTAGTGCCATTGTATTGCCTGTATGGTGATTGTTACTGTATAATGTCTCTGTTCCTTTCTGGTAATACTAAAAGTATATAGGGTCTCTCTTTGCTTAGAGGACCCCTTTCAATATTTCCTGTAGAGCTGGTTTGGTGTTTACAAACTCTTTCAGTTTTTGTTTGTCCTGGAAGCTTTTAATCTCTCCTTCTATTTTCAATGATAACCTAGCTGGATAAAGGATTCTTGGCTGCATGTTTTTCTTGTTTAGTGCTCTGAATATATTATGCCAGTTTTTTCTGGCCTGCCAGGTCTCTGTGGATAAGTCTGCTGCCAATCTAATATTTTTACCATTGTACGTTACAGACTTCTTGTCCCATGCTGCTTTCAGGATTTTCTCTTTGTCGCTAAGACTTGTAAATTTTACTATTAGATGGCGGGGTGTGGGTCGGTTGCTACTGATTTTGAGAGGTATTCTCTGGGCTTCCTGGATTTTGATGCTTGTTCCCCTTGCTATATTAGGGAAATTCTCTACAATAATCCTCTCCAGTATACCTTCTGCTCCTATTTATCTTTCTTCTTCTTCTGGAATCCCAATTATTCTAATGTTGTTTCGTCTTATGGCATCACTTATCTCTCGAATTCTCCCTTCCTGGTCCAGTAGTTGTTTGTCTCTCTTTTGGTCAGCTTCTTTATTCTCTGTCATTTGGTCTTCTATATCACTAATTCTTTCTTCTGCCTCATTTATCCTGGCAGTAAGAGCCTCCATTTTTTATTGCACCTCATTAATAGCTTTTTAAATTTCAACTTGATTAGACTTTAGTTCTTTTATTTGTCCAGAAAGGGTTTTTATTTCTCCTGACAGGGTTTCTCTAATATTTTCCATGCCTTTTTCGAGCCCAGCTAGAACCTTGAGAATCGTCATCCTGATTTCCAGATCTGACATATTACCAATGTCTGTATTGATTAGGTCCCTAGCCTTCGGTGTTGTCTCCTGCTCTTTTTTTTGTGGTGAGTTTTTCCGCCTTGTCATTTTGTCCAGATAAGAATCTGCTGTTCTCCTTGTTAAGTGAACTTGGTCTTGGCTGGATTTCTTTGATCTTCTGGGGGAGGGGCCTGTTGTAGTGATTCTCAGGTGTCTTTGCCCCAGGTGGAGTTGCACCGCCCTTACCAGGGGCCGGGCTATGTAATCCTCTCAGGTTTGCTTTCAGGAGCTTTTTTTTTTTCCCCTGAATGCTAATGGCGGCCTCCCAATCTCCGGTTCAGAGGAGCCGAGAGCTAGGGGCCCCAGTCTTCAGTGCGCCTTCATAGAAAAGCGTTTAATCCCTCCAGTCTCCCTAGCCCACGTTTGCGCCAGAGACCGCGCGCACCCACAGACCACGCACACCCGCAGACCGCGCTCAGAGAAAATCGTGCCTAAGCAGTCCCGTCTCACTGGCTTCTGGGAGTGCTCCGAGCTCACCCAGCCTGTGACCAAGCGTCTCTGTCTCTGGCAGAGTCCCACCTGGAGTCTCCGAACCCTGTAGATCCCTGAGCTCTCCCGGGTCGGAGTCTCCCCGGATCTTGTGG